>CAKAOI010051440.1:62274-78843 GCA_916701655.1 Sebastiscus albofasciatus | reverse complement strand
ATATATATATATATATATATACATATATATTTTCTAAAGATATTATTTGTATAATATAAATAATATCTATCATTAATAATAAATAATATTAATATAAATAATATCTTTATCATTAGCAAATATATATTTGCTAATGATAAAGATATTATTTGTAAACCTTAAAGAAATTGTTTGTAAAACATCTGTAAACATCACAGACAGATATTTGTAACACTTTAACGGTTAATAACTGGTTTGTAAAGCGTCTATAAACATTATTTGGATGACTACTATAAAGTTGGAACTAATGATTATAATACTTTGTTAAATAGTTAATAAATACTTTGTAAAGCATTTATAAACACTATTTAGATAGATAGTTAATACTTTGTTAATGGTTAATAATTGGTTTCTGGTCCATCTGTCTATGTAATGTTTATTGATGTTTTACAAACAATTTGTTAAAGGTTTAAACATCATCTGGTAATAATTAACAACTAATTAATATAGAAGATGAATATTTATGATGTGTGTAACAATAACCTGTCAACAAATAGTTTACTAATTCAATTGTATAGAATTTATAAACTAATTATTTCATATTACACAAACGAATGCTAAAATAAAAGAATGCATAGCATTACTCATAATTAGTAAATATTATCATTTCATTGTTTGTTAACAGAAAAATAACTATTGACTGAGTTTGATATACCATCAATTTACCATTTATAAATGATGTTTTTCTTATAAAGTGTTACCCCATATCCCTCTCAAACCAGCATAAAAGTGTTAATTCATGTTTATCAACAACTATAACTCCTCCAGTGGAGGCTGGTGTATACATTTTTACTTGTTCTCATTTAAACCCACAACAGCTGCCAGATATAAACTAACCGGCTGCAGATTTGTACTCCCTTTTTGCTTTAAACGTTCAGTAAGGTCAGATAGTCTTTAACTAATTCAAGTCTCTTTTACATGTTGTAAAAGTGGATGACATATATCTGTCAGTTTTAAAAACTTGACCATCAGACTTCAGGAATGCAGACACAATGCCAAAATTGGACTGATTAGCTTAAATTGTTCACATGATGGCACTTTTCCAAAGTTCCCTTGGAGAATTTGAACTTGGGTTGAGAATTTGGGGTCAGTTTGACCGCAGACATAAAATGTCAGGAAGCGTGTTTGCAGTTTTCAGTGACACTACAAGCAGAATATCCTCTACTGGAGGGATACCCCCCTCTCTCTCTCCCTCTAACCACCCACATTCATGAGGTTGTTTCTGCCCAGAAGTTCATGTTGTGTAACCGCAAAATTCTTGTCCCACTTATATCAGCATGTCGGCTTATATCAGCACTAAAATGCATTGTGGGTGATCCAACCCCAAACAGTCAGCTCTAAATACAGATGTGAACTAGAATGGCTCTCGGAGAGCGCAGACCGTGAAAAAACGCAGAATCTGTCTTTCTCTCTGAAGGAAAGAGGCGGGGTCATGTGTCATCAGTTACACTGCACACGTGTTATACCCAGAGGTCTTAATGTTCTAGCTAATCTGAATCCTTAAAACAATTCCTGAATCCGGATCATGGTCCGGATCGCCACCAAAATCGAATGGATTGTTCATTGTGCCGCACCCCACCCCTCCAAAAAATGTCATTCAAATCCATTGCAGACTTTTGGAGTAATCCTACTAACAGACAGACAAACAAACAAACAAACAAACCAACAAACCAACGCCGGTGAAAACATAACTTCCTTCCTAGGCCTTCGGCCCTGGAAGAGGTAATTAAGCCCAAAATGTCAATATCATCCCATTCAGAGTCACAGTCATGTGACCTCATCTGCAGCATGAATAACAAACTGTTTTAACAGGATGACCTGCTGGTATTATTAGCACATTTCGGACCTGTTAAAGCATTACCGAAGAGCATAGAAGCAAAGAGACGAAACTGCGGTGCTGAAAACGCATATTATATTTAGAATATTTTATTGTTTAACACAGGCCATTTCGGTAAAATATGACAATAGAAATTAAATAATTTAGTTTTACTTTTGTACTGCACTTTTTAGGCGGACGATTTACTGGCATCCGGTAGTCGGTGATGTTGCAATGGAACGACTTTCACTTCTTGGCAATATACAGTACGTTCTTTGGTATTACCTAGAATAGTAAAGAGCAGAATAGAACACAATATATGTTTGTTTCAATGTGTACAGCAAGTCCTAGCTAAACCAACAAATCAGCACACAAATTTAACATCATTCAAATTCTGTAATAACAGCAGTGTTATTACTGAAAACAGTGACTCTTCCTGTTAGTTTCTACTGACTAATGAGTTCCCACCAGAAAACAGGTCATGTCAACAGTGAAGATGAACACAGTAAACCTCAGCACTTGTACTTGAAGTAAAAAATACTTCCATTTTACTCCTACTTGCAAACTATGATAAGAACTATCTGCATAATGTGATTCCTGCTAGAGTTTAGTTCTCTTTGTTTCCATTTCAGCCATTTTTAAGGGGATATTAAAAGGGACTGTTTGTAACTTCTGACACGTATAAATCATTGCAGGTCGGTGTCCCATGAGAGCTTGCGTGTTCAGACAAGACTCCAACACAAACTACATGGAAGCACCAAAACCACAAAGTTCTATCTAGTGAAGCCTGTCTTGCAACAGTGTTGGCCGCGGTCGGAGGACGTGGGAGAAACCGTAGCTTTGGTCTCCAGGACTGGAGTCTCTGCTGTACTCTGCTCCTCTGCCTGCTTGCCTTCACTCACACACCGCGCTCGTTCTCGCTCTTTCGCGCCACTCTCACGTGCATGTGCGCTCACTACACACTACAGAAGAGTTAGTTTAGCTCTGAGAATATCTAATGAATGTACAGTGGACGTTTGTGCAGAAATAACTGCTACAACTCCTCCAGACCAACAGAGGTTTCCCGTGTCTTGTGAAGTGACGGGGCTCCGCAGAGAGAAACGTTATCGTCTCCGACCAAAACTCCGGTGTCTCCCCTGTTCCCTCCGGCTGCGGTCGGGAGGCTGAGGCAGTAAAAGCCAACACTAGGATCAGCATTGATTCATGGAGAGACCTTGGTCTGGTCAGCTAACATTACTGCCAAGCAGCTGAAATATAGAGTGATATTGTGCTTCTAGCTGACGTGTGTCGCCTCACTGTTTTGAGCGAAGCTCGTTCATGTCTATGTAGAGCGAGCACAAGCGCGAGCAACAGAACGCTGACTTTCGTTGACTTAACGGCCACAGGTGAAGCTGTTAACAAGCAATTTCTGATTCTTACAAATAGTCCCTTTAAGGATTTTACACAAACACGTTTTACTTTTTCCTTGTCTCTGATTGGCTGTTCATGCTCTGATTAATCACATTATCCTAATCAACTGTGGTTCATGTGGCATTAAATTATTGAATCTTGACTTGAGAGCTGCTCTTAAATGTTACTTGCACACTTAAGGAGAAGTAAGTCACTTGATAAATGTCTCTTATAGTGCTCAAACTTAGCAAAGCACTGTTTGACGAACACGGGCCCAGGTGGATGAAAAAGTCAGTATTTCTGAGCGTGAGTCCCTAAGTGGTACTTCAGGTGTGCGCTCTGTAGAAACCCTCTGCCGCAGATTGGACACCGGTGCGGTCTCTCTCCCGTGTGGCTTCTCATGTGCTTCCTTAGATGTCCGCTGTGGGTGAAACTTTTCTCACAGTAAGAGCAACAGAAAGGCTTCTCGCCCGTGTGGATCCTCATGTGTATCTTTAGATCTCCCTTCCGGCTGCACTCTTTCCCACAAACATGACAGCGATAAAGTTTCACCCCGGCATGGCCGGCCATGTGTTCCGTTAGAGCCGTGGTACTGTTGCACTGTTTGCCACACACGTGACAACACTTTGAGCCCCAGTGTGTTTGAAGGTGCATGTTAAGGCTTTTGGTGGACTCCATGGTCTTTCCACACACAGCACAGAGGACATCTGCGTCCTTCGAATGCATGCGAAAAGCATGATTTGTCAAGTGGTGATTGGAGGAAAAAAGTTGATCGCACAAATAGCAACGATAGTTCTGTGTAACTGAATTCAAATGAGATAAGTCAGTGGATTCTCTGGAAGTGATGAAGGAACTCTGACTTTGGTCTGTCTGTGTTTGGTTCAACGTTAAACTTGCGGCAGGTCTTTCATTTTCCCTGCCATCTTGGACCCTTTCATTTTGGATCAGAGTTTGTGAAGAGGGAGTTGAGGCGAGTGGTAGCACGAACTGTACAGTTGTAGTTTCCTCCTGAAACTGCTCCTCACTTTCACCATTTGTCTGAGGCGGTTTAGTGTCCCCCTGCTCACTGTTCTCCCAGACAGATGAATGAGGTAGGTATGAGCTATCAGCATCCTCAAACTCGTGTTGTTGTTCTTCTTCTTCTTCTTCTTGTTGCTGACCAGCCCAGAGTTCATGAGCTTCCTCTTTAATGTGTCGATGCTCTGGATCCCTCTGACAGACGCTTGGCTCCTGCTCACAGTGGTGCTGCTCAGAGGGAGTTTCCTCTTTACAGATGGACGACTGAGAAAAGTCTGGGAAAAAAAAGAGTAAAGAATTTAAAACTTCTGCATCTCGAGTTCTTATTTCTTTGTCAGTTTTATAACCAAAATAGGTTGTTTATGCTGCCAGATGACAACATCGCTATTAGTATGGAGGTATGCCTAAATTAAAAAGAAATAAAAAATGTAATAAAAACAAATACATAAATAACAAAAGGGAAAATTAAACATAAGAGTAAATAAATAAGGGAATTAATACAAAGATAAATAAGAAGCAAATTAAAACAGAAATATACAATTATGTCACATTTTATCAATTAATTAATGGCTACATTTATTTCTAATAATTTTGACATTTATTTATTTTTGATATTGGCAGCTTCCATCCTCCATATATTTGGGCTGCACCTAATGATTATTTTCATTATCGTTAATCTGCAGGATATTTTCTTGATTAATCTATAAAATGCCAGACAATAGTCAAAATTGCCCTGTTATAATTTCCCACTCCTGAAGGTGACATCTTCAAATGTCTTGTTTTGTTCAACTACCAGTCCAAAATCTAAAAATATTTAGTTTACTACCATGTACGACAAAGAAAAGCATTAAATCCTCACATCTGAGAAGCTGGAAACAATGAATGCCAAATGACAAAACTATTTTTGGATTAATAGTTGCCGATTAATTTTCTGTCGATTGACTAATGGATGTATCGACTAATCGTTGCAGCGCTAATTGCAATATTGAGAAAAATATTCACAATCTCACGGTAAAGTGTTTAACTCATGTTCATTTCATTTGGACATATGGTTAGACATTGAATATCATTAAGTTCATGCAATATTTCTTCTTTTTTGCCTCTTTGACTTCACAATCTTTATAAAAATAAATTATTTTAAAAATGTAATCAGTTGAGCTGATTAGTTAGTCAAACTAAATCTTTTTAACACATTGTTTTGGTTCAGGTTTCTTGTGATTTTTTTTTTATATATATATATATATATATATATAAATAATACTATTAGATTTATTATATATATATTATATAATATATATATATATATATGGACGGATATATGGACGGATTATATATATATACATAATTTATATATATATATATATATAATTTGTCAGCTTAAACAACCAAATAATACTTCAATTATTTAAAAACAAAATCAAATAAATGATAAAAAATATTTATTAATATAAATTTAAATATTTAAAAATACTAGTTTCAGCACAACAGTGAGTTAACCCCTTGTTGACTAAAATAAATGCCACAACGTCCAGTAACAGTAGCCAACAGGAAATAAACATGCCACTTAGACAAACCTCTAGGCTGATAATTAACGTATAGTCTGACACTGACAGAAGTCAATAATAATAGTTAAAGGACCTGTTTTGTGGTTCGCCACAGCGTCCAGCAGCAGCGCTCTGAGCCGCTGGATCTCCTGCTGGCAGCTCGAAGCTTCTTCTTCATATTTTATTATCGTTCCTTCAAAAACCTGAAATATCTCGTCTGCAGCAGCTGTGAGCCGCTCGTTCACAAACGCCCTGAGGAGCAGCGGAGTAGACATATTAGAGGTAACTGTCTTGTATGAACAGGAATGAACCCGTGAGGAGGTTTAACAGGTTTATCAGAGTCCAGTTCCTGTGCTGTTAGCATTAGCTCAGAAGCTACGGAAGTAACAATAACAACAAACCACAGAAGAAGAGTGTTGACGCATGTCGGCTAGCTGCTGCCCCCTGCAGGACGACAGCGTCGTTACCTCTCATTTAACAGTAGTCGTAGTAGGATATAAGATCATAGAGATCAGATAAAACTGTATTTATCTCCAGCAGTTGTTGCAGCAGGACAGAAATAAATACACCTACAGATATATATAGAAAGTTCTAAAAATAAATAGATAAACACTGAACCCCAGTTTGATCCCGGGGGGTTTTACAGCACACTGCTCCTAAATGCTTAGGATGGTCAGATGATGGCAGAGGTCAAATTTAATGTATGTACCTGTATGTGTTTAATGAATTAAGTTTAAGTTAAAAGTCCCATATTGTAAAAAGTGAGATTTTCATTTATTTTATTACATAAAGTAGGTTTTAAGTGCTGTATAAATATTGTGAAAGTATCAAAACACTCAATCCACAGAAGAATCCACAGCCCGTATTCAGAAACTGTGCTTTTGAAACAAGCTGTCAGGATTTTTGTCCATTTGTGATGTCACAAATCTACAATATTTAGACCATTTCACAGCTTTAAACGTAAACATTTTAAATGTGTCCCGGTTTATTTCCTGTTGCAGTGTATGTGAAATACATCAACTGACAGGAAGTAAATATGGACCCAAGCTGTTGCCTAGCAATGCAATTCCGTTGAAATGCACTAAAACAGAGCGTTTCAGGCATAGAGTAAATACAGGTATATTCAGGCAGACTATATGAGAAACATAAAGGTTTTTTTGAACATTACAGAATGTAAACATTTTCTAGTAAAAACATAACATAGTATAACCTGAAAAAACATAGTATGAACCTGAAAATTAGCACAATATGGGACCTTTAATAAGTAGGGTGGAGTCAGGTACAATGAGCCCCTTTTTTGGTAAATGATCTATAAGACCATCAAATAAGCTATGTAAGAAATCTAAAGAGAGATCTCTTTATAAATTAGCATGGGTCTCTTAAATACTCATTTGTTAAAAAAATTTGAAAAAGTATCATTGTTTTGGAATCATGAGAGTTGGAGTTATCAGCAGGTTCCCTCTTGAACTGCGACTCAATGTTCAGGTAAAATGGGACAATATAAAAAGAGGGTGATTGTCATAATGTATTGTTACATGTGAACTAGTGTTGTAGCAACAATGCAAGATCAGTTATTGTGATTGGCTGTAAATATTTAAAGGGCTATGATGCTCCAACCTTATCTGGCCCATTTTACACGATGGCCCATTTTACCTGACTCCACCCATTTTGCTGATAATAGGCCTACTAATATATTTATGTCTAAGGTTTTGGATGCAGGACTTTTACTTATAGTAGAGTATTTACACAGTGTGGTATTGATACTTTTACTTAAAGAGGCAGTAAGCAGTATATTTTTGGCATCATTGGGCAAAAATTCCATAATAGCCTTTCAGCATATTGTAATTCAAGTGTTCTGAGAGATAACTAGACTTCTGCACCTCCTCATGGCTCTGTTTTCAGGCTTTAGAACATCTAGCCTGTGACGGCAGACTTTGACCAATCACAGGTCATTTAATTGAAAGAGTGTTCCTATTGGCTGTGCTCCGGTCATGTGACTGGTACTTGGCATTCCTTCAAGAGATTTCCAACATGGCAGCTGGGTCACAAACTTTCTCATTTTACAGCTAAACCGTGCACTACAAGATGATTCTGAAAACATTTGAGGAGAGAAATAGGCATTAACGTAACAGAATATTGATTCATATATGATCAGCGCTGCATAGTTTGACCGCTTGGTTGGAGTTTCGCGAGTGATTGGCAGCCGGCTCTCATAGACGGTAGCTGGACAGCAGACCTCAGATCAGCTCTTACTGCTTGTTTTCCTTCGGTCTGTGAAATCTTGCAGATGCCGTTAGGAGCACCGGAGGACACAGAGGAACATGATTTTTCTTCAGGTTACCTGTTTCATGTACTACTGTCACGATATAGCGACCGTTTCATAAAAATAACTTTTTTTAATCATATTTGCTCCAATCTCGCCTACTTCAGCTTTAAGTAAAGGATCTGAATACTTCTATACATTTCAGAGGGAAGGGCAGTCAAAATGAAACGGGGAAATCTGGGCCAAAGAAAGAATCACAGTTGTTAGACAACAACAAATAACACGGTTAAGGTTAATCAAAGAAAGAGAAAAGTGCTGCCAGCTGCCTGAAAAAACACAGGAAACAATAAAGGGATTCATAAGAGATCGAGGGAGCAAATAAAACTGTGATGCAGAGGCACACATGAAATCTTACGTTGTGTCACATATTTACGTTTCCTTTGACGATTCTGTGAAAACCAGATGAGAGGTGAACAAACTCACCCAGTTCTGAGGCAGCTCGCAGGTGCTGCAATCTGTTTGTGGTGCTCGTGGTTGGGTAAACACAGACACAGCCACTCACATGAAATCAGTGTTCCTTTCTTTTGTAAAGTGATGAATTTGCTGGGAAATATAATACGACCTCATAACCTTGACTTACTCCTCTAGTCGGCGTGGACCATATTTGTCTGACTATTTTCACAAAGCAAGGTCAGAGTGGAAAAACCTGTAATGACATCAGTAAGGCCCTTTCTATGAGGAGCCTGAGTTGTGACCTGCTCCCAGTGCTCCCACTGCTCTCTGTTGTCCACCCACTTAACCATCTGTCCCACACTGAGCTCAGAGGACATGAAAGGACAGTCGTGATGTGAGCTGTATACCTGGCACTGTGCATCTCCATGTGCAGCAGGTACAAACAAGAACAAGTTTGAGAATGACTGAGAATTAATGGATTATCAACATTGTATTCCGCACTCATTGTTTCCACTGTCAGATCACTATTCAGAAAATCTATTGTTTTATGTTTTATGTTTCCTCTCAATGTGGAGCCCTGAGACCTACGAGATCACAGGTGAACCTAACCGACATTAATGTCTTTGAGAGGCTGTAGCAGGTTCAATTTTAGAGCCAGACTGAGGGCACTGATATATCACATGAAACTAGAAAACCCAAGGAATGTCATGATAGCTTGTTGGGAAGGAGGCTAAATAAGTAAATAGCTAAATTTTGGCGAGGAAAAACTGGCATGGTCATATTCAAAGGGGTTCCTCGACCTCTGACCTCAAGATATGTGAATGAAAATGGGTTCTATGGGTACCCACGAGTCTCCCCTTTACAGACATGCCCACTTTATGATAATCACATGCAGTTTGGGGGCTTCATAGGGTATCATCGTAAAAGCTGAGTAGCTATTTCATTATTTTTTTATTTATTTTTTCATTCATTTTTCAAATTTGACCTCACTGTATTAAATGACCTGTGGTGACCTCTAGGATAATCTAGAGCATTCAGAGGATGGATGGCTTTCCCAGCTAGATTGACATTAAGGGGGTTTCTGAGCAGGTTACACAACAGAAGTGCTCGCCATCCAATCGCTGAAAAATGCAATTCTTGCATAAATCTCCAAATGTCAAAAGTTTTTGTTACCAAATCCAAGCATGGTTTTTTCTATGGTATTCCTCAAGGTCTTGGTGTTTTAATGTGGTATTTTGGAGGAATTATTGATAATTTTTTATCAATAGTCGAGTGGTAGAAAATGATTAACTTTAGCAAGAAATCTGTGTAACAAATGGTATCAACCCAAAAATTGCTGCAACAACTTATCAGACATAATAGAGCATGGGAATTATAACCATCATATACTTCCATGATAATGTTCTAGCCCTTATAGACTTTCACAGTTTATTTTAATCAATAAATTAATTCATGTTTATTTCTGATTTATGACTAGAATAACTTGACACACAGTGCTGAGCTGCATCTCAAATTAATCTTCTGGTCCTCAGCTTTCAGATGATGTACACCACTTCAATGTCACATCTACTGCTGACCTGCTATCTCCCACTAAAGACCACCTGAACCCCCCTAAAAAAAGACGGGTCTATTGTGGATCTCAGAGGGTTAAGGAAGGAGTATAATCATGTTAAACTGAGTTCAGGTGCAGCACCATATGGACATAATGTGAACAACTGGGCACTTACTGATCACCACCAGAGGGAGCCGAATAACTCAAGATAAAACACAACCAATCCAGCCCAAGTTAGAGCTTCTGTGAGTCTATTTTAATGCTTGCTGAGAGAACTGAGAGAAAACAGAGCAGTGTTAGTTATATGATAATATGAATATTTTAATGTGAATGCAAGCCAGTCTCACTTTTTAATGTTTACTGTATGGACAATAATATAAATCTACAGTGGTTTATGTTGTGAAATGCAAGTATCAAGTGTCAAATGTCAACTGTGACAACCTCAAATAGCTACTAAAAATTATTTCACTTATTTTCCAATCTTTATATGTCCCTTGTTTTGCCTTTCCTTGATTTATAGTTGTCAATGTGATTTTCGATTGTTTTCATGTTTTTATAGTTTTTGTGTGGACTACAGCAACCATTTTATGGAACCAAATGGGGATCCAGATAAAGAATAAAGAATTCAAATACTGAAATGCACTTTGTGACTACAAAATACCTGTCAAAACACAGGCAACGCATTTAAGGATGCCTATTAGAGCTTTTCACATTATTTTTGGTGATGAATGGACATGAAAAATTTCAAATGCTTGTGTGCTATAGACACTCAGTCTGTAGTCCAATTCACTCCCACTGAAAACAGCCTCTGAGCTGAGACTGGAGTTACCTGTCAAATGACTATATACGTATATGTGAGGAAGGCGTTCTTGGTGTACAGAAGCAAAGCCTCTCATTCTCTGTAAATATGCAATAAACAATCAGGTGGCTGTTTATGGTTCCTTTACTTGTTTGTATCATTGTGTCGTTCTGTATGCGTTTTCCTGTTGAGATTTATTCAGGCCTATCTAGGGTCGGGTGTTGCAAATGAGTAATAAATGCTGTGATGTGTGGCACTGGTCCATGCTATGTACTTGGCCCTATAAAAGTTAATATTAAATAAATAAATAACAACAAATTAGACAAAGCTTTTTCATAATCATGGCCAAGTTTTGTATTCATATAGCTTATGTTAACACAGTAAATCCTGCTCTGGCAAGTGAAACAAGATCTATATTGTTGCTTGCAGTGCGAACAGGAAAGATGTAGAAGTTGATGTTTTATATTTAATCCATGCCTAACCCTGGCTCTATTTATTCCTGATGTCCTGGTATGGCCCATGGCCTGTATGCCTCTCTTTTGTTACTATTTCTCTTGTGTTGCATTTATCTATTGTATTTTAAAATGTGCAATTGTTTTTTGTGTTTTTTATGTTGCTGTCTTGACCAGGACTCCCTGGAAGAAGACATCTTGTATCTCAATGGGACCTTCGTGTATTAAAAAAACAGATATTGTTTTGTATTCCTTGATAAAGTCTGCTTAGGCATTACTAGTGCTTCAAAATTACCACAGGATATTGATTTTAGTTTTGTTAAGTTTTTGGGTCATCACTATGGATTTATAAATATTATATTAATATATATTATTAATTATATTAATTAATTATATTATTTATATGAATATTATATTATTACTTATAAATAAAAAAATAATTAACTAACTGGAAATAAATGCAAAAATAAATAAATTAAAAAATGTATTAATTAAATACATCAATAAATAAAAGACAAAATTAAACAGAAGAGTAAATAAATAAGACAATTAATACAAAGATAGATACAAAAAAAAGAAGCAAATTAAAATAGAAATATAATTTTATGACACATTTTATCAATTATATAATGGCTACATTTATTTTGAATATTATCTTTGCTACATTTAATGACGCATTTATCTATTCATTTGTTTTTTACTTTGGCAGGTTCCGTCCTCCATACATTTGGGTCTCGAACACAACACCAGAGTAGTGGGAGCGTCATCGGAGATTACAGAAACAATCCAGATGATTCACGTGCTGTCGGATTCCAGACACCTATGTCGGACACATAATATAAAATTACAATAATAAACATTATGAGGGACAGTTATTTGATTTCATCTTAATGAAGACTTCTAGTGAGTTATGTGAGTTATGTGAGTGAGGTTTAAAGCTGCAGCTGCGTGTGTTTTTCCTGTCACACGCATGTTTGGTAATATGGTAATTGTTATTTCAGACACTTGTACGCATGTGCGTGGTGTGTTACTTCCTCGCGTCTCACGTTGCCGTGGAGTGAAGCTGCTTCAGTCTCTCAGCTCTCTCAGCAGCAGCAGCTAAAGGACGCTCAGTCAGTCAGCCAGTCAGTCAGAGACCCAGCAGCAGCAGACATGTCGGACAGTGGGAGTCAGGAAGCCGCCGGGGCCGCGAACGGGAGCGACGGCGGCGGCGGCGGCGGCAGCCCGAAGAAACGCACCCTCAGACCGGCCGTCGGTAACAGAGTGACCGTGGTGCTCGGAGCTCAGTGGGGCGACGAGGGGAAAGGGAAAGTTGTGGACCTTCTGGCTCAAGACGCGGACATGGTGTGCAGATGTCAGGTTCGTTAATAGCCCTCCATGCTGCGTTCACTTGTTGTTATGCGTCCATTAGTTACCGGAAACCCCCCGCAGGTACACGGCGGCTCAGCAGGTGACAGATCCAGAGCGAGCTACAGATCATCAGCCAGCTAACCAACATCTCACTCACTGTGTTGTTTTCACTGTTTTAGCTAATGTCACCTTGAGTTCCTGCTAGCTGCTGTTTAGCTCCTCAGACACCTTTAATGTCAACTGACTGCTGTCTGTCGTGTGCACATGACAGCAGTCACGTACCTGAAGGCACCTTTGACTCACTAAAGTCACCAGGTGCATCACCTCACACTGGGCTTTATGGCCACCATTCAGGCTCAAAAGTTAGCTAGCCAAACGTTACTACACTGGATTGTGGTTGTTGCAGTTTCCTGCTCCTTTCCTTGTATGCAAGGCTGCATTCACTACATTAAAGTTGTTGTCCATTATAGTCATAATGCTAAACATCATTATTTTCCCACCAAATTAGTTTAACTATTACAGGGAAAATGTCTTCTCATGTGGTGTAATATACTGTCAAATTTGATTTCAGATGCTTTTTGAAAAAACAAACAAATAACTGTTATCCTGATCCTGCATGCTGCACTTGAACGTATCTGTATTTACACATTGTTTTGCTTTTGGGGGGCCCAAATATCATTATTTTCCCACCAAATTAGTTTAACTATTACAGGGAAAATGTCTTCTCATATGGTGTTATATACTGTCAAATTTGATTTCAGATGCTTTTTTAAAAAAATACTAATTGCTGTTATCCTGATCCTGCATGCTGCACTTGAACGTATTCATTATTATATATATATATGCTATACACATTGTTCTATCTTTGGGGGGCCCAAACATACACCACCTTATCATTTCAGACACACTGTGAGTGGACATGGTGGAAAACAAGACAACATATATGATTTGTTGATAACATATTAACTACCGGTATGTCAGGATGTGCAAACCGATGTAGTCAATCTAACATCAGGAGATGAGGGGCGTGTGTAGTTGTGACAGTGACAGTTCCTCTTAAACGGATGAACAGTATGTATAAGGAGTTGTGATTGTGCAGCCAGCTAATGGCGAGCTGTTATTCACCTTCACTGTTTCAGCACATCAAATGATTGTTGTTGTTTTATCTTATCAAGCGGTATATTTAGTGACATCTCATGTGACCCCGGCCTCCGCACGCTCTTCAGCTGGACTCAGTCAGCACGTTGGCTCAGTGGTTCGACTCCTGGCGTGTTGAATTTGCATGCACTCTGGATTTCTCATGCAAACCTTGTGGATTGGAGACTCTGAAATGCAATGTATTGTTGTCTTTTTGTTGCCCACTGTGTCCTGGTAAGATTCCTGTCCCTGAACAGGAATAGTTAAGTGGAAGCAGTCGTGGGAGGACTGAGCCCTTCCTCTGTGATGGCCTAGAGCCACATACTTGAACCATATCTCCTCCCAAGAAAGCTGAAGTCTGGCCAGCCTGTAGAGGACTGGTCATATTTGGTCTACTGGTCTCTGATGTGTGTAACTGAATACTACTTGTATAATTTTTGTTGCTGTAGGGCAACAGCTTTGGTCCAAGTTTACTTCCTGTCAGCAACTGCATTAACAAACATTGTAAAGAGAAAATAGAAAGGGGCCCATTTAGCATGCAAGTTGTCAAGTTTGAAAAGATCTAAACTGAAAGTGAAAGACTCAACAAACTGAGGCGATGAAGTCAGAATGACTGAACAGTATGTTGCAATTGCAATGTTGTCACATTTCAAACTTTTTACCACAAATAAGGTTGGTAATGTTACTGCACTCACAGGACATTTTAGGTCAATAAGAAGCCACTGGTTTCCATTCGTTTCAGCATGGTGTGAAAATAAGATTTTATAGGTTTGCTATACTTTATGCTGTTTATTGTTAAGTTGGAGCTGCATGAAAGCTCAGATTGATTTGAATAAGTTTCTTATTTGCCTTGATTAGGAACTGCACAATTCCCCTCATATCTAGTAGGGCTGTGAAATATATCAATATTATATCAACATCACTATATGAGACTACATATCGTCTTAGATTTTCGATATCGTAATATGGCATAAATGTTGTCTTTTCCTGGCTGCATTACAGTAAAATGATGAATTTACCAGACTGAATAGCTGTTCTTTAATTTGCCTTTACCCACTTAGCGTTATATCCACGTTACTGATGATTATTTATCAAAAATATCATTGTGTAAATATTTTGTGAAAGCACCAATGGTCAATGGTCATTGGTATTTGGTCAATAATATTGTGATATTTGATTTCTTCCATATCGTCCAGGCAACTATAGGCTCCATTTCGAGACAATATTAATGTTTTGTGAATTTTTGCCTTTTTATTGGGCCGCCTAGACACAGATGTGAAAATCTGCTAATGATTTATCAGACGACACCCTTTTTTTTTTTTTTTTACCCCACATAAATGCATAACAAACATTTTTCATAAGGAAAATGTTTTTCAAATTGTGACCAAGATATGAACTGACATTTTTCATCTTGTCAGTGCTCTTTGGTGGACAAATTATCTTATAGAGACAATTTCTAAATTATCTTTGGCATTTCTGTACTTCAATTTGTTCTAACTTATTGGCTGATTTATGCGCTGATACCGCGACATCTACGATAAGCTAATATGGTAGCTACCTACTTAATAGCAGCCTTCTCAATAATACAGACAATCTTGTTAATCCTTTGACTGCTTGCCTCGTACTAACTCTGTGGACTATTAGTTCATTCTGTTGATAACAAGTTGACATAACAAGGATTCTGTGAAGCCTTGCGGCTTCCTGTTGAGGCAGGAGACGTGTAAAAATAAACCGCTTTCTGGCAGTCGTCCTGCACGGCGTCCCCTCCATACATCACGGTGCGTGTTTGTGTATATGTTTGTTGGGGGCTGCTGGAGTCGATAGCGTTGACCTTTTTATAAAATAAGCTTTGCCAGCAGTCTTGCTCGGTGTTCCTTACAGTCCAAACCTGTAAGATCCTAGAAGTCACAGTTGGTGTTACAAGAAATGAAAGAGAGCGTGCAGCTGAGGGGGCGTGCAACCAGTTAAACACCTCTCTGGAGACTGATGGCAGGAGAGTCAGCAGTCATTATTGTGGAATATCATATATCCATATCATGCTTCGCCAAGTAAATGGTACAGATACTTGCTCATTAGCCTCCAACACACTCAATTCAAGGATGTATTTGGCCGTACTGGTTGAATAATCGACACAAAGTTAACACAAGCTGTGGCTGTGTGAGTCACAGTGAATAATAGTATTAATAATAATAATAGTAATTAAAGCTGCAAGCAGCGATGAACGGGCCCTCGCCCACGCTGGCACGTCTGGGGAACACGCTGTCGTGGCACGTATCTGTCTTCAGGCCAGGACTGTTATCCAGCTTGAGAAGTTTGGAGCAGCTGGGACTAGGTAAAAACAAGTTACAACAGATTTCTGTATCATGGGGTAACTTCAAAATTCACGTACGACATCACCGTTCAAGCGATCAAAATGTCCTTCACAATTTAGCATCACAATAGTTTGAGGGTTATACCACCCAATCGTCATGCAAATCCGATGAAGTCTCTAGGAGTAGTTAGTAAAAGTATGCATAAAATACAGAAATGACAATAATGAACACAAAATGCAATATGGCCGACTTCCGGGTGGGCGGAGCTAATGAAACCCAATGAGGAATATGTTTCAAATGATGAGTGGGATATGCACACCAAATTTCATGAATATCGGATCAACATTGACAAAGTTACGATTTTGACGCGTTAGGGGGCGCTACGGAGCCAGCTTGCGACGCCCGTTCCGAAACACTACAGAACATTGCAATTTTCGCCACTCCCG
>CAKAOI010051440.1:34264-62254 GCA_916701655.1 Sebastiscus albofasciatus | reverse complement strand
ACCAGTTAAACACCTCTCTGGAGACTGATGGCAGGAGAGTCAGCAGTCATTATTGTGGAATATCATATATCCATATCATGCTTCGCCAAGTAAATGGTACAGATACTTGCTCATTAGCCTCCAACACACTCAATTCAAGGATGTATTTGGCCGTACTGGTTGAATAATCGACACAAAGTTAACACAAGCTGTGGCTGTGTGAGTCACAGTGAATAATAGTATTAATAATAATAATAGTAATAATGATTTAAACCAACACTGTTTTCACAACAATCAGAAAACAGACCATAACCGAAGATAGATCTGTTTTGTTCTAGTTACTGATTTCTAGCCACCGATAAAAAGTATGAATGTGTGATGATCTTGCAAAATGAGTGACCACTCCATATTTATCATGTTTAATGAGCTATTCATTAGACCTGGGACGATGCACCCATCTCCTGATTCAATACTCTCACGATACTTAGGTGCTGATTCGATATGTAATGCCGTTTTTTAAGTATTGTGATTCTACAAGTATTACGATTTGATATTACGATTTTTTTGTGATTTTTGTTAACTTTTTTAGACCATAGGGAAAAGTTGAATCATACACTTCTAGGGACTTTTACTTTGGAAAATATCTAAATGAATACAGTAAGAATGTTTGATTTTCAGCTTGTATGTAGTCAGAGATCTGCTGAATGCAAATATATCAGGATCATTGTCAGGCATTATTTATTAAATTTTTTTTCCAGCAACCAAAAAAATCAAAGAATAAAGACATTTCCCTCACAACTTGGTGGTATTTTCTTTTTAATTTAAAAGGGACATGTAATGTTTTATACTTCTGGTGAATATAATCCAATCGATCTTATTTCCATATATGTATTTTGTACATAAGTTCCCTTTGTTAATACCTTATTTTGAAAACTGGACGTAGTCACACATGTATACTTCCGCTAACTTCGCCAAATCCATCTCTAGCTCTCCCGTTAGCTCCGTTCTCTTTATACATCCATGGTCAGCTCCATCGGGGCCGTTTGAATGCATTTAACATAAATGTCAGTATATGGGTGCTCTACAGTTGTAGCGTCCAATTTGACCACAGAGATGAGAGTGACGGCCGGCTTGACTGCATGTTACCGTGACGGCGACAGAGTTAGCATGCAGCTTTAGCCATGATGTCTAGCAAGTGTTTCCATATAACTGTTTAGTGTTTACCGTGTTGGATTTAAAATGTGAGGATGCAGGTTGTATCCACGTCATGGACCCTCCACCGTTTTCTACTTTCTCGTTTCGGCTCACTGCAGCCGGCTGCGGTTTGTTTCGGTTGACAGATACGGAATGGATATGACGTCATGTTACTCAGACTACAACAATAAAAGCGGTAATTTCCTTTTACCTCCACATAGACTCAAATGAAGCAAATACATTGATTCTGGCATTAAAAAAAATCTATTTCAAAATCGTAAAAAAAAATAAAATCACAATACATAGGTGAATTGATTTTTTTTTTTTTCCGATCTCTATTATTAACCGTCACAAAGTAATTACTTTTTTCCATTTATTAATGCATGAGCAGTTCACTGTCTACATGGTGTTAAAATCAATAGGATATTAATAATAATAATATTTTAAAGCTGAATTGATTAGTCGATCGACAGCAACTTTTGATTCGAATCGATTAATCGTTTAAACCAGTTTCTAAAGAAAACTGTGACACATCATGTGGCTCCAGCTTCTCAAATGTCAAGATTTGCTGCTTTTCTTTGTCAAATATATGTTAGTAAATTAAAGTAAGTAGTAAATTGATTGTTTGAGAAAATAATTGGCAGCTGGAGACTGAAGCACAGTTGGTGCACTTTGATTAATACTGAATTGTTTTCCAGCCTTAGTCTGTAAATGTTTGCCTTTTTTCTGAGGTTTACTCAAAAACATTATTGAATAAAATGCACTAAAAGTTCAGACTTCTAAAATTACATAATCAAGAGGATGCCTTAAAAAACCCAAACTGTGTGTGACTGCATTCATAGCTAGCTATGCCTCACTCTGCTTGCAGATAAGAAGCATACATACAAACAGACCGAAGAGCTCAAACAAGTTCATCGAGTTAATCGGAGGAGAATCTGTTGTGGTTACACTGTGGGTTTTGTCAGTGTTTTGCCTTTATCTTCCAGGAGACGCTTTATTTGCCCTGTGTCATAATGATATAGTAGGATTTCAGCCGCCACATGCAGATTCAATGCACTCGACGCGGTTGCTACGTTTATTGAAACTGAGGCGTGTTTGGCAAACATAGACTATTGTCTTTTTAGCCTTGTCTTTACGGTGGTGCGCCCGACCACGCCGGGCCGGGAACCCACCTGCGCCACAGGGTTTTGGGTTGCAGACCCCTGTCGCCTTTTACGTAGGCCGAGCCCCGATCTGGCGGCACGACGCCCCAGCCTGCTTGTGTTGCTCACACCCTCCAGCTGGCAGTTAACGAGGGTCTGTTGGCACAGAGAAGTACTCGTATCGGTACTCTGTATCGGCGAGTACCCAAATGTATCAGTGCATCCTTACTGTCAACACTTAAGGTGTTGGTTGCTCACCAATATTTAACTACAGGTTCTCGTAAAAGTCGCAGTACATCTCTGTAGAGCTGAGGGGAACTGCAGTCCGCTAATTCTCTGTGGATTTGTCACTATGAACGACACCTTTGACATACAAGCAGTCATCTGATCCATTAAGATAAAAACATTGGGCCTCATTCAACAACCTTTGTTAAGAAGAAATCTCTTCTTAGAACCCATTTACACAGTTTTCACAAAGATTCTGTCATTCACCAATGACAGAAAATTATAATGATATTTCTTATAATTTTCATTATTTATTTATTTTTTAAATAAATAAACGCTACAATACTGAACATGTACAGTAATTGCATCCCATGCATCTTTTTTTGTGTTATTCTATATCACTACTGACATGCTCGTATATGACCGCTCATTTGGTGTTCACTTCCTGCAGAAGAACCTCCAATTCAGAAGTGCTAAACAAACTACCCAAACGCCTGTCTGAAGTTTTTAACTGACCTTTAAAAGAATCTACTGAGTCAGCGGACCGTGAAGGTCCAGAGCATTCCATAGTTTAGATGCTACGGCTTCGAAAGCACGATCACCACGAGTCTTGAGGGAGTGCGTGGGACAGACAACAGGTTTTGGCTGTTTGAGCTCAGAGAACAAGCTGATGAAATAAGGGCGAAGTAGTTCAGCCACATATTCAGGAGCCTGACCGTGCTCTGTAGGTGAGAGTGAGAATTTTGAAATGGGTCCCATAGGCTACCGGGAGCCAATGGAGAGATCTGAGTATTGGGGTGATGTGAGACCGTTTATTTGACCGTTTAGTAGTGTAGCGGCAGCATTCTGAATTGACTGCAGATGATCAAGAGCAGACATACTGATTGAAGAGAAAAGTGCGTTACAATAGTCAACGCGAGATTAAATAAAAAGCGTGTATAAGCATCTCTAGCTCAGCCGTTGAAACAACAGATCTCTGTTTTCTAATGTTTCTTAAGTGGAAAAACGAGATCTGGTCAGCTGCTTAACATGGGTGTCAAACGTCAAGGATTGATCAAATATTACCCCCGAGTTACACATGTTGGAGTGCGCAGCAGAGGAAAGAGGACCAATACTTTGCATAGTCGTGGGGGCAACGACCAGAACTTCTGTCTCATCAGCATTGAGTTGTAAAAAATGTTTCCACCACCCAGTCCCTGATAGCATTCAGACAGTAAACATATCTGTTTTATATGTGTTTGCCACCTTATTTTTAAACATTTCCCTTTATTTGCAAGGTGAACTACAACATTTTACTTCCTGTTTTGAAAACTACCTATTCCTTGAAATTCATTCTGGCTCTCTCTACTTTCTAACAACCTCTGAATACAGTCAGGAAGCAGATCATTTTGTGTTTTGTACATTATCTGTTGCAGTTTTACGATCAACTAGATCACAAACGTTTAAAAGCATCTAAGTTAATAATTAGTTGGTTTGTAATAATCCGATTGATTTACATTTCTTAAAGCATGAAAATGTGATTAGTGTTGGTTTTGTATTTACACAGTAGGTAATGTATGGAACTATGAGAGAACAATACATTCATTTTCATACACTCTTTCTATTTCAACATCATTTCTCATCATTTTTACTTTTGCCGATTACTAAATATTATAAACTTTGGTCCGGTGCTCCACCCTTTTAGCCCTTTGGCCATTCTTGACTTAATTCTCTTTTCATTTCCTGTGTGTGCACACAGCCCTGCTGTGTCATGCCAGGGCGCTTACCTGATTATTAGGATCAACTGGCACACGCTTTTAATTTACGAGGAAATATGATTCATCATTATAAGAACACACATGCGAAAACATTCTGCATCGTGAATCGGACATTGACTTTTCTTAAGACCTTTCTTAATAAAAAATTTAGGAAAAGAGGAAGATATTGGTGGATGAGGCCTATTGGTTATAGCTGCTTTGATAAATTACTTGGTTTTCTGTGGATCAATTAATTAGTTAATTAATTCTAATGACCAATGACCAATTTTTCATTTTAGCCCCAGATGTGACTGACAACATTTGAGGAGAGAAATGAACATCAACCTCCGTTGAACGAACAGCCAATAGGAACGCTCTCTGAATGAAATGACCTGTGATTGGTCAAAGTCTCCCGTCACGGACTAGATTATTCTAAAGCCTGTAAACAGAGCCATAAGGAGGTGCAGAAGTCTAGTTTTCTCTCAGAACATTTGAATTACAATATGCTGAAAGGTTATTATGGATTTTTTGCTCAATGATGCCAAAAAATATTGTTCCTACTGCCACTTTAAGGGGCTTTACAATCCCTACAGCTTCTCTATCCTTAGACCCTCAATTTGGGTAAGAAAAAAAAAATCACTGAGGTCAGGTAGCGTCGGGTGAATAGTTTGTATCTCAACAACACTCATCTTCCCTGACCCCACTCTGGTAAATCAAATCCTCTGGACCTCCTACTGTAATCTCAAACACACACAGTGGATAATCAGCGTTGCCATGGCAGTGCACAAACCACAGAACAGTAGCAGGTGAGTATTAAAAGTTTCTCGTGATTGGAATAAGAGGCCAATCCCGGGACTGTATGAGAACCAGAGTTGTGTTCCATGGGGGATGGGATGCATCGTAAAAGTATCTAAAAAGGAGAGGCATCTGCCCCTCCCCCCCGTCTGTTCCCCCTCTCCACCTTCAGGGTACTGCTGTGGCCAGGAATAACCCCATGTGGTCAAACACATGCTGGGCTTGATTTACATCCACAGGCTACAGCGTTAATAGGAACACATCCCGGTCACAGGACGGACCAAGTTGAATTGGTACCTCAGGTAGTGAGCGCATGAATGGATCTGTAGCTGCCTTTATTATCAGCACAGCAAAAATACTTAACAATACTTTCCTTCATTCACGCGTCCCCTCCTGTCTCAACGTAGTTATTTTGTGCTTTGCTTACAGTACGTTCTTTTCACTGCTAATATCATCCTTCATTGCTTTTCCATCTGTAAGTGCATGAGCTGTGACTGTGAAACGCAAAGCAGGTCAGATTGCGACGTTCTCGTCCGAGGACTCTCTGTTCTCCTTCAGGGCTCCACTTTTGCATTTTTATCTCCACTTGTCAGCTAAATCATGTGCAGGCCTGAATGCAGCGTCCAGATTAACAGCCAGCAAGCACATAATCATCAGCGTTAAATACAATAATCATGAAGAGAATGGAGCTGGCAGGAGATCTAGCGATAAACTTGGTGAAGTTAGTGGAAGTATGACTACTGTATGTCCGGTTTTCAAAATAAGGTGTTAACAAAGGGTATACAAAATACATACTATATGGAAATAAGGTTAATTGGATTATATTCACCAGAAGTATAAACGTTAAAAAAAAAAATACCAATAATGTGTGAGGGAAATTCTTTATTCTTTGATTTTTGAGTTGCTGGAAAAAATTGTAATAAATAATGTCTGACAATGACTGATGTATTTGACTTCAGGACATCTCTGACTACATACATGCTGAAAATCAAACGTTTTTACTTTATTAATTTAGATATTTTCCAAAGTAAAAGTCCTACAATATTTGAAAATCACAATACATATTGAATTGGCACACAAGTATCCGCCGATTCAACATGCTGAATCGCCCGAAAAGCCTCAGACAATGACGGGCTAGAGCCGACGTTGTGGACACACCGCAAAAACTAGACTTACAGACGCTCACTGATGGGCCCCAAACTGTCCGACGGTCGGCTTGGCGTGTCAGGGCCTTAAGAGAGGTTTAGGATAAGAATACAGAAATGTTCTTGCATGAGGCCCATTGACTGTCAAAGCTTTGTTTTGTGTTTGGCCTTGGTTTTATCATCGGACTTGACACGTGCCAAAAGAGGCAGGAGATTAATTCCTCCAGCTACATGTCCTCTGTTGGAGTATGATAGCGGCTTTGAGGTTGAAGTTTGACACTGTGACTGACAGTTTGTTTTATGATCTAGGAGTTGGGAGCATCGAGTCTTGACAGGACGCGGGTAATAGAACATTATTTACATAACGTTTAATCCACAGCACCAACAATCCAGTTTATTGGTCCTTTGCTGACACGTTTGTCGGTGAGTTTACACTGGAGTGAGACCTTCACTTGAGATCTGAGTGCATAGTGAACAGGAGTCTCATAGCAACAGCACAGAGTAGCACACACACACACACACACACACACACACACACACACACACACACACACACACACACACACACACTAACAGACAGCAGGCCAGTGGTTAATGTACGATGCGTGTTGCTACTTGCCAAACTATTCAGCCTGCCCTCCGGCTCAACCAAACAAAATTGCAGAGCCTCCATTAGACCTCACTGTGTGTCTCTCCTCATCGCTCTCTGTCTCTCCTCCGCAGGGCGGCAACAACGCCGGACACACGGTGGTGGTCGACAAGGTGGAGTACGACTTTCACCTCCTCCCCAGCGGCATCATCAACCCCGAGGCCACCTCCTTCATTGGTGTGTAATGCATACAGATGCAGAAACACTTTAAAATTCACATTCAACATTTGTGCGATACACACACACACACACACACACACACACACACACACACACACACACACACACACACACACACACACACACACACACACACACACACACACACACCATTTGCTCACACAAGGCTCTCGTTCCAAGGCCATCTTTCCTCACTATTTTCTTGATGAATTGATAGAGACTCCTTTTAGCCCTGGCGCTCGTCATCGCCAGCAGGAGCGGCCTCCATATTTGACGACTGCTACAGTGTGAGTGTGATCAGCTTGACTCATAGCCAGACTGCAGTCTACATCACATCCACTCATCTGCAGTAACTTCATTAGCTAATGGTGTCTTACTCTTTCTGTCTGGCTTCCAACCATCCACACACACACACATATGCACTTTAACATGTGCAGCTGTATGATCTGTCAATACTTAATCCCATTTATGCTTTTGCCTTCTGTGATATATGACACATTAATACTATTCTGCTGGCTCAAACACAGAGAAAGACTTTCTGCACGTGTCAAGTGCGACATGCACTTGGATCGATGGCGTTTCAGAGCTTGCTGCGCTTGCCCCACCAAGAGGAATAGGACAAATATTCCCCAAAAAAATCAATTGCAGCCACGTATAGTTTTTTTGTTTACTTGCTTACCCCCATGAGGCCCCATCCTGACCGACTTAAGAGTCTTTGAGAAGCTATAGCAGGTTCAGTTTTAGAGATAGAGTGAAGGGTACTGATGTCATATGAAACTAGAAAACCAGAGGAATCCACTGGTACAAACAGGCTTTCAAATTACGCTCCAGGGTTACGCTAAATTTTGGCGAGGAAAAACTGGCATGGCCATTTTCAAAGGGGTCGCTTGACCTTTGACCTCAAGATATGTGAATGAAAATGGGTTCTATGGGTACCCACGAGTCTCCCCTTTACAGACATGCCCACTTTATGATCATCACATGCAGTTTGGGGCAAGTCATAGTCAAGTCAGCACACTGACACACTGACAGCTGTTGTTGCCTGTTGGGCTGCAGTTTGCCATGTTATGATTTGAGCATATTGTTTTATGCTAAATGCAGTACCTGTGAGAGTTTCTGGACAATATCGGTCATTGTTTTGTTTTGTTAATTGATTTCCAATAATAAATATATACATACATTTGGATAAAGCACTGTCCACTTTATGATAATCACATGCAGTTTTTTGAATGCAGTATAAATGTGTTATTTTCACCTATTCTAAAAATGTTGTATTTTAATATTTCTGCATACTGGGGTCCATGAACAGTCTTGGAATTACAAAAATTGGGTATCACTGTAAAGATGAGACTCTTGTGGATCCAATGAGCTCACTGTATTCATGTGTGATGATGTTAGTCCCCATAGTAGCCTATGCAGTGAGACCATTTTTTGAAACTTGACCTCACTGTATAAAATGACCTGTGGTGACCTCTAGGATAATCACAGCCTCATGAAATGTTACAGCCACAAACTAGAGACATAGAGCATTCAGAGGATGGATGGATCAAACTAGAGACCTAGAGCATTCAGAGGATGGATGGCTCTCCTAGCTAGATTGAAAATAAGGGGGTTTCTGAGCAGGTTACACAACAGAAGTGCTCGCCACTCAATCGTCGAAAAATGCAATTCTTGCAGAAATCTCCAAATGTCAAAGGTTTTTGATCCCAAATCACAGCATGGCTTTTTCTATGGTGTTCCTCAAGGTCTCTGTGTCTTAATGTGGTATTTTGGAGGGATTTTTGATCAATTTTGATTAATTCTCGAGTGGTAAAAAATGGTTAAATTTAGCAATGAATCTGTGTAACAAATGGTATCAACCCAAAAATTAATGCAGCAACTTATGAGACATAAGTGAGCATGGGGATGGCCATCATATACTTCCATCAGAATGTTCTAAACCCTTATACACTTTCAAAATGTATTTTTAAATAATTAATTAATTCATCTTTAATTCTGATATATGACTAGAACAACTTGACACACAGTGCTGAGCTGTGAAATCTTCAGGTTTCCAACTTTCAGATGATGTACACCACTTCTATGTGACATCTACTGTTGACCTGCTAGCGCCCCCTAAAGACCCTCTGTACCCCCCTAAAAAAAGACAAAAACGGGTCTATTGTGGCTCTCAGAGGAACATTGAGCTTTCTATGAGGCAAATAACTGTAACAAGCACTGACTGAGCTGATGTGATGATTTTTGTGTTCATCTGTAGATGTGTTATGATTATTTTTAAATGGACAGCAGGCTGGTCTGTCACTCATGGTCGGCATTTTCTTCTTACTGCTGTCCAGTAAAAGCTGCTAGTTCACAGTGAATGGAGACCAAATTGGAAATATAAAGATTTAGCACCTCTTCCTTGATGATGCTGTTTTTTTTGTGTATGTGGATATTTACAGCCACGCAGGTGGCGTGGTTTTATGGATGCAATGTTGGTCCGTCAGTTGGGCCACCACTTTGGCCCAGACTGAAATATCTCAACAGCTGTTGGACGGATTGCCATGAAATTTGGTTCAGACATTCGTAGTCCCAAGATGATGAATCCTAATGATTTTGAATTTGGTATCTACTTTCATGTCCCCGTCCGGATGAAATGTAATCATTTTGACAATCCCCATTTCATTGTCCGCCATCATCAGGTCAAAATAGTCCAAAACTTTAGTTTATGATCAAATACCTGCAGAACTAATGACATTCCCATCAGTGGTAGCTTTTTGTTTTGCACTAATTGGCTAATGTTAGCATGCTAATATGCTAAGCTAAAGTGATGAATATGGTAAACAGTACTTGTGTGGTGAACGCACACCAAAGCCTATCTGCTGGTGGTGACATATTGAAGAAAAGATGATGGCACACTAAACTCCAATTATTTTATTACTGACGTTTCTGCCACACTTTGTCTTTTTCCGGTTCCAGTATCCGATACAGCTGTGCGTGTGTATATATACACCCCACACATGGTGGTAATCCACTGTGGTTTGTGGCTCAGTGTGCAGTCATCTTCTCTTTAAACATTGTCCCGGCTTTAGCATCATCGTGTTAGCATTGTCAATGTAAGCGTGTTAGCATGCTGACCTTAGCATCTAGCTTAAAGCACCGCTGTCTGTAGACTTGTTCTTATTTTTTTAATAGCATTAAATGCCTACATCGACAGTGACTACGTGTGTGACGTACATGCACAAAATATTCCAGTTTTTGTCCTCATTCCGAAAAAGACAACATTCCCACTAAGCTGTTTACATGGCTAATGAAAATAAATATTCCACTAATATTCCTGTTTACATGCAGCTGTGATACTCCAATTAACATAACCGGTAGCAGACTTGTTGGACCGTGCGAACACAGCCTCCCTCTTTCATTCCTTCAACCACCTTCTTGAAAAGGTCGGAGTTGTGATATTTGTGCATATCCAAAAACCTGTTGATATCCAAGTCTGTCATAATGTTTAACAGTAGGTGTGTTCTTCCTTCCAACCAGAAATGTGGGCTTATCTTTTGGACGTGCATCTCCGTAAACTGTTGGCTAGTTGGTTTGTGTACAACGCACAGAGCTGGACGCTAACAGACAAGAGGCCGTGTGTCGCAAACTGCTCTGAAAACCCAAATTGAGACGCATATTCCGAATGTGCTGTATACATGTCCAAAGAATACTCCTAAAACCAGAATAATATTGGCATGTCCCTTATGTCTTAATCGGAAAATGCTCCATTTGGATTAAGGGCCCTGACACACTAAGTCGGCCGTCGGACAGTTTGGGACTGTCGGTGAGTGTCTGTCGGCCTAGTTTTTGTGGTGTGTCCCACACCGTCGGCTCTAGTCTGCCCGTGTCAGAGTTTTTTCGGCCGATTCAGCATCGGTGGTGGAGCCCGCCGGTGAGAGAAATCACTCTGATTGGCTGTTCAGCTTAAACGAATCAGTGCAGGAGAAGAGAAACGGAAGTGAGGAAAACATTCCAAAGAGTAAAGTGAAAAGGGCGCACACAGAAGACTCTTCTCATTTTTCATCTTCTTCTCATTTGATCATTCCAACACACGGATATTTTCACAGCGTGGTGAATGAGAGTGGCGTGAAAATGGACAGCAAACGCCGCTTTGTTTCATGTACGAATCATAACAACAGCTTGTATATCAGCTGTCCTCGGTCTTCCGGTTTCCCTTTTTGAATTATGAAGACTATTGCCACCTGCTGGTGTGGAGAGTTATTTCCTCTCACGCAGGCACAGAACGTACGTCCTAACTGGCCGTCGGCTGTCGTCTTTGCAGTGACAAAACACAGGCGACGTGAGGCTTTCTTCAACGCTAGTACTTTGATATTGAGTTGGTGTGTCTGGGCCTTAAGGCCTAATTGAGAATATCCATTCAGGAGTCAGTACACTGTATTCAGCTTTTATAAAGCCACTGATAACTTGGCCCAAATCAGACCAGTGTTTTATTAATATAGAGCACTACACAATAATCAAAGTTAACCTAATATAAAGCTTTTAGTACCGTTAAAGCTTGAGTTCTAGACAGTTATTTTTGACATCTGCTTTCCATTTTTCCAAACAAATCGAAATGTCTCTTGCAGCAACTGATGTAAGCATTTAGCATCACTGGTATTACATGGTAGTGCTTACAGTTAAACATATTTTTCACACAGTTACACACAAGAACAGACAAACATTGATAACATATAATCGTATTCATTGTCCCAGAGTGGAAACATGTTGCTGTTTATTACACCATCATTCTCCACTGCCAGTGTAAAAGTACATTCATGGCCTCTAGCACTGGGAGCAAATCTGTGTTCAGGCCTTTACTGTTCCTGAGTAAATGGGTTTTATCTCCCACATTGATTCCTGTAGTGTCACTGAAAGAGGGTTTGTTGTTTGTTTTTTAGCCATTTTCCACATTTCCTACAATTAATTTGTCCAAAGTAATTACCTTACCTCTTTCAGTTAATGCAACCCAATTAAAGAATAATTAAAACCGTCTGTTTGAATACTCCTGTGAACAGAAATACATCCCTGAACATCACAGTTAGGCTGTCGGTACACACCTGGGGCTGCGTTCACAATGACAGACATTAACTCTAGTTTAGATGTGACTTATAATTAGACTGCAGGTAGATGATTAAAGGTATGACAACAACAATCATTTATTGCACTTAACACTGTGCGAGATGCAGTGGTGGAATCTAACTGAGTACATTTACCCAATTACTCTACTTAAGTACAATTTTGTGGTACTTCACTTGAGTATTTTCATATCATGCTACTTTATACTTCTACTCCACTACATTTTGGAAGCAAATATTGTACTTTTTTGCACTACATTTGTTTTTATTTTATTTGACAGCTTTAGTTACTATACAGATTCAGATTATTAACACAAAATATAAATCAACTGATAAATGATTATGTATTATTATGGATTAAAGCTGTAGTAGGCGAGATTGGAGCAAATATGATAAAAAAAAGTCATTTTTATAAAATGGTCGCTATATCGCGACAGTAGTACATGAAACAGGTAACCTGAAATAAAACATGTGCCTCTGTGTCCTCCGGTGCTCCTAACGGCATCTGCAAGGTTTCACATACCGGAGGAAATTAAACAGTGAGAGCTGATCTGCTCTCCATCTGCTGTCTATGAGAGCCGGCTGTCAATCACTCGCAAACTCCGACCAAACGGTCAAACTACGCCGCACTGATCAAATATGAATCAAATAAAATAGTATGTTACCTTAATGTCTATTTCTCTCCTCAAATGTTTTCAGAATCATCTTGTAGTGCACAGTTTAGCTGTAAAATGAGAAAGTTTGTGACTCCGCTACCATTGTGAAATCTGGTGAAGGAACGCCAAGGTCCGGTCACATGACCAGAGCACAGCCAATAGGAACGCTCTCTCAGTGAGCCATGAGGAGGAGCAGAAGTCTAGTTTTCTCTCAGAACACTTGAATTACAATATGCTGAAAGGTTATTATGGATTTTTTGCCCAATGATGCCAAAAAGATACTGCCTACTGCTTATTTAAGCTACCCAGCAGTATATAAAGTAGTAGAATCACCTTTACCAGCTGCAACATTAGTGATGCTTAAACATTAATGCATCATCAATTATAATCCAGTGATATAATACATGTATATATTATTCAGAGAATTCTGCATAATGAGTCATTTTACTTTTGGCACGTTTGCGATTTTAATTAACCTCTTGAAAATCCGCTGGGCCGCCATCGGGCCCAGCTGCTATTCGATCTTTCGGAGGTTGTAGCTCAGTTTTAAAGCCAGAGTGAAGATACATATGAAACTGGAGAACCTAATAAATCCATTGGTGCTAACCATGTCATACTAGCTTGTGGTGAAGGAGACTAAGAAGGCTAACTCTCCAAACTTACTCTAAATTTTGGCGAGGAAAAACTGGCATGGCCATTTAAAAAATAAAAAATAAAAGCGGGCATCTTTGTCCACTCCCACAATGATAAGAGTATTAAATACTTGCCAAATCTCCCTTAAAGGTACATTTTGAGCAGATAAAAAATGTGCGATTGACTTGGGATAAATGACGATTATCGACTGACAACCGTCATTTTCACCTAAGTAAAAATCTGATTGCAGGACTTTTACTTGTAACAGTAAATTTGTGCTGTAATATTGATACTTTTTTTTAAGTATGAAGAAAGAAAGTACTTCTTCCACTGATGATTTTACGTCTTCTAAAAAGGAGTTTTGATGTGAAATCACTCTTTGGAGAAATCGTTCACAACTCCTGGATTTATGTACATAACCAGTGAGGAGAGATTTGCAAGTAGACACAAGTAGACGTGCACATCAATGTGAGTCGATACACGCTGCAGGCCCAAGAAGTGTCATCATGAATTTATATGAAGCAGGTGTGTCTTTTGCACACATCAATCAAACTCTGTATGGTTCTGTTTCATTCACCGTTTATTTTTTCCATCCCAGGCAACGGTGTCGTGATCCACCTGCCGGGCCTGTTTGAAGAGGCAGAAAAGAACCAACGCAAAGGAAAAGGTGAGTTGTTTTACAGAACACGTACAGGAACAGACTGTGCTTTAATGTGTGGAGACTCAAAGTGCGTGTGTGTGTGTGTGTGTGTGTGTGTGTGTTTGTAGGTCTAAAAGACTGGGAGAAGAGATTGGTCATCTCAGACAGAGCACATATTGGTAAGTCCTCTATGTGTGAATGTTTGCGTGCATGCAAAAATGTGTGTGTGTGGATGTGTGAGCCCTGCTTTCTCTGAGGTGTGTGAGCGTGTGTGTCCCCTCTCTTCCTCGACTGCAGTGTTTGACTTCCACCAAGCGGTCGATGGTGTTCAGGAACAGCAGAGACAAGAGCAAGCAGGCAAGAAGTAAGACACCTGTTGCTTTAAGAATGGCTACACTCTCTCTCACACACACTCACACGCACGCGCGCGCACACACCATATTCACAAACATGGAGGGAAAGATCAGATAAGATGTCACATCTTTCTGAGAAAGAAGTTGGCTCATTTATCTCGACTCTTATGAGTCACAGCCAAGATCAAATATTCAGTCTGTGTTTGTAGACGGAGCTTCAAAGACTAAATCTGGTCATGGATTAAAAAAAATCATCACTTCTTGCATTTCTCAGCGTGATTGTTTGGATTTTTAAATTATTTAATGTCGACAGTGAGTCATCCATGTGAGATCCATGTCCTTCTGTCTGGCTGGTTTTGGAGATTTAATGGTTATTGTTGTCACAGAGCCTTACTACAACAACACTGTTCCACATATTATACACTATGGCTGCACAATTCATATACAATAATCCTGATTATGTTGTTAAATGTCATTATTGTTGGAAGTAATATAATATATATTCTGTAAACTTTCACTTTTTGAAGTGCAGTTAGTAGCATCAGCTGTAGTCTGGTTTGCACTCTTAACTTAAACAAGACTGTGATCCTTAATTACCAACCTTATAATCTAACAGTTAGCAGTTATAATCAATATTTTATGATAACAATGTATCAAATGACAAAGGCCCTGTTCAGACCTGGTATTAACATGCGTCCTAAGTGATCTGATCACAAGTGGACAGCTTTAAGTACGTCTGTTCACACCTGGCATTAGAATGCGTCTCCACATGCGTCTCCAGTGACCACTTGTGATCCGATCGCACTTCTCCGCTCTTTATGCAAATAAACATGCATTAAACACACGGCTAATACAGCAGCCGTTGTGACATAATATTACAGGTATGTCAATAATAATATCCTGCATATTCATGAATACAGTGAGTACATTGTATTAACATAAAAATATAAAGTTGTCTATCGACGGTCCCCGGGGACCTCTACGCCCGCTGACACCGCTTCAAAGCCGGGGATGAGAGCGAGCGGTGGGCGGGTGTCTGCTCCGTGCAGAGCACCGGGACAAAAACACTGACGGACAAGCGCTGGCGTCTGCCTGTCTATTCACATGAGGAGCGCAGTGAGATCCCGCGGATCCAAGTGGGACGTCAGTAGAGTGGGCGGTCCTTCACTGTGGCCCAGGACACATTCACGTACACACTGCTAAAAGAATGTGACCATTTGTGGCCCAGACCACCTCTGAATCTGGACTGAAAGATCCAATCTCAATGCGTCTCGAGTACGCTCACACCTGTACTGAAAGCTGTCCACTTGTGATCCGATCACTGAGGATGCATGTTAATACCAGGGCCATTGTGAAAGGGTGATAAACCTACAGAGAATAATGACTCTGCTGCTCCATTCGCCTTAACGGAGCTCTATAGTGAGTTTCAGTTCATTGTTTAGCTGTCCGACCCACAACTTCAATGTTTTGGTTCTCTCTCAATGCTCTCAAAGCAGACAGCTGTTTTCAGCTCTAAAGCTCAAAGGGCGTTTTCACATCTGTAGTTCGTTTGCTCTGGTCTGAATCAAGGACCGATGTTGCATGTTGCCTCGAGTTTGGTTTGTGTTCACACGGCAGCGTTTACAAAGAAACTGCCCTCTAATTGGTCAGAATATCCATGCGGTAAAACTCCCGGAAGTAAACAAAGAAGAGCAGATTTCTAGGATGCAACAATGTAGGGGACAACTACGCGGCTTGATCTTGGCCCTGGTCATCTTTTTTTATCCTCGTAGCAATTTTTCACTCAAGACAAACGATATAGTTTGAAAATGAAGCGACTGGAAAACAATGTATTGATGCTCTAAAGTCGCAAAAGGCGCATATCAAGACAGTTCAGGAGGAGGCGTGCATTAACCCTCCGAAACTGTGACATGCTCATTGGCCGAAAATATTTCCAAAGATCCATCAGGTATGCCCGCGGTCTTCAACACAGCCTGACGTTACACCTGTTTAGTACTGATGTGAATAACGAGGGCAAGCGTAGGCTCTTTTGTGCTGTTGTTGCTGTTGTTGCTGTTGCGCAGCGCCCCAGTTGGGCCGGATCGAGGTCGGATCACGTTCTCACCACGAACGAAGTGTACCGAACCGTAACATCGTTCGTTTTGAAGTGAAACCGAGACCATCCCTACAAGGAGGTCTCGGTTTGCTTGTTTTGGTGTGCACCCGAGTGCGATTGCTGTGTTCACACCTGCCCGAATGAACCGCACAGAGGGGTAAACGCTCCAGGGTTCCATTCAACCCAACTAAACAAGGCAGGTGTGAATACGCCCTAAGAAGCCACAGTTCACTACCTGCTCAGCAGCAAGCAGCAGATAGACACTGTTTGACACTGGCTGCAGAACATAGTGGAGCATTTAGCAGCTAAAGATCCAGATATTTCCCTCAGGAGTTGGTGGAGACCAAAAACAGAGCTAACAGAGAAGATATACTACACAAATTCGCCTGGTGGCAAGAAATGAATCCAAATGTTGCTCCATAACTGCTGGACGTGTAACCAAATTTTCCATATAAACTTAAAAGGTTGACTAATGTTGTGTTCACAGCTTATTGCATGTTTAAAACTGGTTATAAAAATACGCCAGTAGTAACAAATGACAGAATTTTTAAGTGTGGAAAGATGACAGGTGTTTATATGAGTTTAATTATGCACCACTTGCACTAAACACCACTCTTTATCATTCAATGTTTAACACAAAAGTCATCTGGTGGCCAGTCTACAGCCATTGATCTATCTTAATTGAGCACCATATATACTGTATATCGCTATTCTGTTACATTAATTTTAATGATATAACAAAAAGATTACAGCCAAAGTAGAAGCAAGCACTTGGATATTGATCCCTGGAGGTAAATGTTAACATATTTGGAATATGTATATTTTCAGTGAAGATGGAACAGAATTGTCTTTCCACAGTGACACACATGCAGCATACAATCTCAACACTGCTCTGCCTGGAGGCGTCTGTCCTCTGAGAGGTCAGAGGTCGGACAGACGGAGGGTATAGCAGCCCTGCAGAAGGTGGAGGTTATGAACAGCGTGACAGAGAGAGTAGCAGTGCTTCATCACTAAGAGACTAATTAAACCAGCAGCTTCCTGTTAAGAGGCGTACCGCTCTAGACTCTTTACAAAGTATTTCATGTAGTAGTTCCAGGTGTTTTATTCCACACCATTTGAAAGCGATTGTATTCTAATAATAAATCAGCCCGGGCAGTGAACCACACTGACGTATGTGAGGAATGCTGAGCTGAGTCTGTGATCCAGTGTACTCCTGTTCAAAGCTGGGTTGTCTTTACCAGCTCAGCCACCAAAGCCCCAAACACCCAGCCAGCTACTGTGTGTCTGTGTGAGAGTGAACGCATGTTCACCAGTGTGCCTTAATGGCACGGTCCATTATCCGCTTTCAGCAGATGGCTGTGACAGGCTGGTGGATTTCCAGCAACACCCAGCGTCCTGCGAACACTGCTGCTGGAAGTCAGTCTGATCACAAGAGTTTATTTAGTAAGAATTCATTCTGATCTCTGATTTCTCAAAACTAGAAACACAAAGCAGAGATGTGCGGAGTCCTGTAGATGCTAAAAACATACAACAAACTCCAACTGAGAAAATATTTTGTCATCGTTGAAGAACAATCGGAACTCAACTCACGTTAGTATCTATAGAAGCATCTAAACAAAAGCAGGTGTTGAATTTCCTTAGTTACAAATGTGTTAACGACAGGACATCATGTCCATTTGCAAAGACCAAATGCTTTGTTGCTTTTAACAGTAATATTCTACATACTTGTGAATTCAAGTACATTTTATGAACCTAAATACTAGGGCTGTCAATTGATTCAAATATTTAATCGTGATTAATCACATGATTGTCCATAGTTAATCGTGATTCATTTCAAATTAATCACACATTTTTTATCCTATTCAAAATGTACCTTAAAGGGAGTTTTGTCAAGTATGTAATACTCTTATCAACATGGGAGTGGGCAAATATGCTGCTTTATGCAAATGTATGTATATATTTATTATTGGAAATCAATTAACAACACAAAACAATGACAGATATTGTCCAGAAACCCTCACAGGTACTGCATTTAGCATAAAACAATATGCTCAAATCACAACATGGCAAACTGCAGCCCAACAGGCAACAACAGCTGTCAGTGTGTCAGTGTGCTGACTTGACTATGACTTGCCCCAAACTGCATGTGATTATCATAAAGTGGGCATGTCTGTAAAGGGGAGACTCGTGGGTACCCATAGAACCCGTTTACATTCACATATCTGGAGGTCAGAGGTCAAGAGACCCCTTTGAAAATGTGAAAATGGTCATGACTGTTTTTTCTCACCAAAATTTAGCGTTACTTTGGAGCGTTATTTAGACTCTGTCGTGACAAGCCAGTATGACATGGTTGGTACCAATGGATTCCTTAGGTTTTCTAGTATCTTCACTAGCTTTAAAACTGAGCTCGCTACAACCTTTGAAAGATTGATTGTTTCAATGCGCTAAAGAAATTAGTGACGTTAAAACGCATTTGCGTTAATGCGTTATCACGTTAACCTAATATAAAGTAGTTAAAGCTAGCTACAGCTGGACCAGCTACAACAGTATAATGCTACTTATGCATTACTTTAAGGAAATTAACGTCTAATGGTGTATTTTTACATTGTAGTGTTACTTAAGTAAAGGATCGGAAAACTTTTTCCACCACTGCCAACACATGTGTAAACTTTTCACTCATGTGCTGAGCACAACACATGGTGATTGGATACTGCATGTTTTACATCGGCTGGTCCTGATGGTGAAGCTCAATAACCAAAGAAGGTGTTTCCATTCTGTAGTTTGCATGTAGGGTAAGCAAATTTAGCCTTCCTTTTAGTAGGCTGAGTTACAAGAAGTGTTTGTTGAGTGGGTCATACAGTATATAAATGGTTAACTAGTTTAGCATATTATTTTAGTAGTTCCTCTCTGATGCTCGAGTCTGTAGAGGTGAAGAAAACACCCAATGACGGTGATGAACATCTTCTTTTTGCCACTTGATAGATAACCGAGTATCAGCATTAGACTATTCAAATAAGGTTTAACAGCTGTCTGATTTACATATATGGTAAATGGTAAATGGACTTGCATTTATATAGTGCTTTTCTAGTCTTCTGACCACTCAAGCACTTCACACTACATGCCAGCATTCATCCATTCACACTGATGGCAGAGGCTGCCATGCAAGGCGCCAACCTGCCCATCAGGATCTAATCTAAATACTCATTCACACACCGATGGCACAGCCTTCGGGAATAATTTGGGGTTAAGTGTCTTGGTCCACCCAATAAATATCTATGATTTACTGTAATTTGCAACCATATGAGAAAATGTCTTGATTCAGATGTGGCAGGTCTAATGACCACTATAGATTCTGCATGTTTTATCTTAAATGATCATGTCAAGACAGTCACTTGACCTTTTGGACATGGGATTTTTCTACAACTCACTGGGTCCAGAGGTGTTAGGAGTTTCACATTGATAGATTAGATGAATAACACATGATGAAAAAGGTAAATGTTGTAGAATGAGATCACATGCTAATGCTACTTCTATTCTCCCCCCCCTCTCCCTCCTCTCTTGGCCCTGCCCAGCCTCGGGACAACAAAGAAGGGGATTGGTCCAGTGTACTCGGCCAAAGCAGCACGTAGTGGTCTCAGGATATGTGACCTGTTGGCTGACTTCACTCAGTTCTCTGAAAGGTCTGTGCTAATAGTACAGGAGTATATCTCTGTCTGGGGTTTTGATGAAATCTGTATCTAAGTGCAGTGTGTCAACTACAACACTCTCCAATGACCATTTTCTCTCCTTGAAAGTTTTCCTTCAAACTCAAGAAACTTTACCTGCATTTCACCCACATGTACCTAGCTTTAGTTTGTATTGCCTGTTTGTATCACAGGCACATTTCCAGGAACCTTTTTTATGAACTCTACCTGCATTTTGATTGGAAGAACCTAGGTCTAAGCAGGCGTTCAGACCGAAAACAGCCCTGTGTTAAAACAATACAAGGGGGTTGCGTTGGTGAGGCATAGAAACCGATCCAGGAAGTCTAGTTTGAGTAACAGATCCAAGAGTTTGAAGGCTTATCAGAAGCCAGAACACTGCTCGGTGGTTTATAATACTCTGGAAAGTCGTCACGCCAGCAGTTTATCTGTTGTTATGACGATCGCAAGATAAACAGCAGAAACACTGCATTCATGTTACGTAGTAATCCACCGGGAATATGCAATTGCATGTATTTGATTGGCCGGATGATGTCACTTTGCGATCCAGCAAAACTTGAGCCAGGTTCAAATTTTCAAACCAATCACTACTACTTGTTGTATTGCATTCAAATGTTTCCATTATTAGTCTTGTTTGCCTGACGTTCACAGTTCTTCAGACACACAACAATGCTCAGAAGAGTTTAGTTCTTGAGGTTCCTTATTTCAGAGATTTTCAAAGTGGGGTCCGGGGACCCCCAGGGGTTCATGGCAACTCTGTCAGGGGATCTGCAAAATAATTTGCTACAAATTATAAAATTGTACTGTATTATTATAAAGTACATATGTACAGATGGAGACCATTTGCACCTATAAAAGAATTATACTGTGTCCATTACTCCACCCACGTTAGCTTTGGACCAATAGAACCTCTGATATGATTCTGACACGTCACGTCAATCTGTCACGAATCAATCACTTGTCTCGGCGTGCAACGAACCGTCCTGCTGCTGCTTAGCTTAGCTTATTAGCCAGCTAGCTAGCTGGCGAGCTTGGAGAAATATTTGAGTCAGTCCACATCATCAAGTGACGCTTAGCCCAAACTACATAGATTGAGAAAATATGACGACAGTTATATCGAGTTGGATTTTATTGAGAACAGCGGCAGGAGACCAAAATGCGTCATGTGTCTTCAGTTGCTAGCGAACAAAGCCATGAAGCCGGCCGAGCTAAAGCGACATCTGATTACAAAGCACCCAGAATATCAGGGCAAAACAAAGTGATGTTAACTTGATTCAAACTGAAATGTGTTTCTGTTTATCACTATCAAACAGGTCTGAAGTATTTAGGTTAAAAAGTATTAGAATGCAAATAGTTCCTTTATGCATCTAAAAGTACAAATGGTAGTAAGCATACGCTTAAGTAGTGTTACGATTCTGAGGGTGTCCTTGTAAGGAGTCCCTGGCTCCAAAAAGTTTGAGAACCCCTGGATTAGTTCCTGGGACTAATGGTCGATGAGGGGCAATGAATCTCTAATGCACAGAACAAATGTCAAGATATGCTGTTTGTGAGCCTCTTGTGTTTCTAATTTGGTTCCATTACGGTATCATACCAGCTGAGTTGGAAATTAATCAAACCAATCAATGGTGCCCGTCACAGGTATAAAGGTTTGGCCCGGCAGTACAAGGCCATGTACCCCACTCTGGAGATTGACATAGAGGGAGAGCTCGACAGATTAAAGGTAATAACAATTAAAAAGAAAAAAATAAATATTTCTAGAAACTTTAATTTGTCCTCTTTGCAGTAACATGTTACGTGTGATTTTTTTTTTTTAGGACTACGTGGAGCGGATCAAGCCCATGGTGAGAGACGGGGTGCACTACATGTATGAGGCTCTTCACGGTCCTCCGAAGAAGATCCTGGTGGAAGGAGCCAACGCAGCGCTGCTGGACATCGACTTTGGTCAGTACATCGCTGTGTGTGCATGTGTACCACAATTAAGCACGCCTTACCTCTTAAAGGGGAACTACGCCCTTTTTCAAAATTCATACATGTTTTTCCTATAGTCTAAGACAGTCCAAAAAACATGAGTAAACATGAACAACTCTCTCCCAAATCCAAAAAACTAGAGTACTAAAATTCAAATGTGTGATGTCATAGGGTATACAGTGTGGAACTGCTCCATAGACGATGAATGGGGAGAGATGTTCTAGATGAGAGCACCCAGGGGAATGTTCTGAGTATATGGGAACATTTTTATAATAATGAAGCTCATTTGGGTATAAGAAAAGAAAATTCTGTTGATCTCCCATCCATTGTACACGGAGCAGCTCCAGACTTTATGACATCATGTCAAGTGTGAGACTTACCTCTCTGGTTTCTGGCTTTGAGAGAGAGGAGCTCATGTTCACACATATTGACTGAACTTTCCTAGGTCATGGAAATAACATATTGCAATTCTTAATTTAGGTGGTGTTCCCCTTTTAACTTCTGTATATTTTCCAATTATTCTTTTTAAAATAAGCCAAAGTCTTTGTACTAACCTTTCCACTGAAAAAACAATTTCCAAGCGTTGTTCAGTGCATCTACAGTGAGCCGGTGATGTTGCCCTGAAACACTTAAGCTTTGTGATGCTCTTTACAAAAGCCTGCTCGGAGCTCAGACTAGGGATGACGGTAAGTTTACTATCTGCTATTGACGTGCTCTGGCATCCAGGCTTGACGTGCACGCTCACAGTTAAACCACTTAATGCCACCTGACTGTGCATGAGCACGAAGGCATCCTGTGTCGGCAGTCTGGTCAGTCAGTCAGTCAGAATCACAGAGAAATCATTAAATCCACTAGAGATGTTCCCATACCACTTCTTCCCCTACCGATACCAAGTACCGAGTACAGATCCCAGTGTGATAGAAAAAAAATATAGTTTTTATTACTATTAGTAGTAGTAGTCGTAGTAGTAGTTTACTAGTGACCATGTATGGATGTGTTATAGAGATGTTCCGATACCATTTTTCCCTTTCCAATTCCGATACCTGAACTTGTGGTCCGATACCAGTGTAATAAAATAAATAAATAAAATAATAATAATAATAATAATAAAAGTTATTATTATTATTATTATCATTTAACAGCTGTGGCAAACTACCTACAATCAGTTCTTCTTTGCTGCTCTAAAACAGTAATAGCCAGTGGCAGCCATGATACATCCAGGGCGACAACAGTACAGTGAAGGCTACTGTTTTGAAGCGGCGTAGAAGAATTGATTTCCTTTAAACATCAGTGCATAGCCTGCCGTACTCGCCGACACCTGATCCCGAATTTTGGGCAGTATTGGATGCATTTCCCATAGTGTACCGGAACAACTCTAAAATCCAGAAAATACTCTCAAAAGATTGATGAAAGCATGACAATTGTATCGTCACTTTCAGATAATGACACCACACACTTAACATACTAATCTTCCAGTTTTATGTCACTGAAGCAGAGCAGACCTGTGGTTATTGGGAGCGTCGACGCCACCGAGCCGATTAAATCGCAGTCAAGGGTCAACGCTGGTTATTATCAAAACACCATGCTTGTATTAACTCTGGTGGTATCAGGACACTGTGTCCTGCACGCTGATAGGAAAACGACCTCTCTGTCTGACTGGCGATACCTAATATTGGATTAGAAAATATGGCAAATGTCACAGTAGCATCAAGCCATAACTTTATCTCAGTCATTTCACATCAAGCTTACGCAAAACTCTTATCACGATATGTTTTGAATTTGGGAGCATGTAGAACGTCAGCGTTTAGCTAAAGAGCACTTTGAAAGGACAACATGACCGCGGGTAGACATACTAGCTGCTGAACCTGTTTCTTCTGTCATTACACAACAGTCTCTCTGAACAGCGGGGGGTGACCTGCATGTGGGAAGCATCAAGGCGTGGAAATTCAGTCCTTGTTTGTTTCCATCACATAAGTTGAGACATAAATTTCCTAAGCATCTCGGGGACATCCTCAGGGTATGATTAGACTAAAGGCAGACTATTTGAAGTGTCAGTTGCGTAATGTTTCTTTCTTTTCAGACAGTTCAATTATCGAGAGGCAAGTTATCCTCAAGTCATCTCGGTCACAGCTCGGCATTTAAGAACATTTCACTTGACTGAGTGATCTTGCTAGTTTTGTCATGAACGGGTGATCATGTTTATGGACCTGTTCAGACCTGTTCTTAACATGCGTCTCCCGTGATCCAATAACACAAGTGGACAGCTCAAACTCGTCAGTTCACACCTGGCGTTAGAATGTGTCTCCACATGCGTCTCCAGTGACCACTTGTGATCGGATCTCACTTCCCCGCTCTTTGTGCAAATAAACACGGACATCATGTCCATTTGCAAAGACCAAATGCTTTGTTGCTTTTAACAGTAATATTCTACATACTTGTGAATTCAAGTACATTTTATGAACCTAAATACTAGGGCTGTCAATTGATTCAAATATTTAATCGTGATTAATCACATGATTGTCCATAGTTAATCGTGATTCATTTCAAATTAATCACACATTTTTTTATCCTATTCAAAATGTACCTTAAAGGGAGTTTTGTCAAGTATGTAATCCTCTTATCAACATGGGAGTGGGCAAATATGCTGCTTTATGCAAATGTATGTATATATTTATTAATGGAAATCAATTAACAACACAAAACAATGACAGATATTGTCCAGAAACCCTCACAGGTACTGCATATTATAACATGGTAAACTGCAGCTGTCAGTGTGCTGACTTGACTATGACTTGCCCCAAACTGCATGTGATTATCATAAAGTGGGCATGTCAGTAAAGGGGAGACTTGTGGGTACCAATAGAACTCATTTTCATTCACATATCTGGAGGTCAGAGGTCAAAAGACCCCTTTGAAAACGGCCATGCCAGTTTTTCCTCGCCAAAATTTAGCGCAAGTTTGGAGCATCATTTAGCCTCCTTTGCAACAAACTAGTATGACATGGTTGGTACCGATGGGTTCCTCAGGTTTTCTAGTTTCATATGATGCCAGTATCTTCAGCCCAAAACAAATTTGAGTTAACATGTTATTGTCTACCGGTGGTCCCCAGGGACATGAGTACCGTCGCCTTTGCCGGGCCACACCGGCGCACGGAGCTTCTGAGAGCCGGGATGAGAGCAGGCGGGTGGGCAGGTGTCAGATCTGTGCAGAGCGCTGGAGCAAAAACACCAGACACATCCCCGAAAAACTATGAAGCTATATAACAATACATCAGGCCTAAGCTAGTCTGTTGAGTTGCCTCTTAATGCAGAGTATATGTCTAGGGATTTTATTGTGAAAGGTCAGAATGGAAGGAGTGAATGTGTAATGCGCTGCTGTTGAAAACGTGGGACTAATAAAGCATTACCATTATTTTATTACCTTTTATAAGTAGGCCCAGACACAATGTGACCCACACAGAAACCGACATGCATACCAGCCCAGTGGCACAGCAGTTTGTGAAGTAGTCCCAAAATGAAATGTATTGGTTTGTGTACATAGACACAAGTTTTTCATTTTTTTTTCACAAAATCAGTTCATATGTAATCCACGTAATTGTGAACCGAGAAGTATAGTATAGAGAGCATTGAACGCCGTGTATGGAGGTGGTCGCGGTGGGTAAAAAAAAAACACAGGACTTTCTGGACATTCGTAGGAAAACACAAAAAATCTGTTGTTGAAAGTTGCACTCAGCGTCACGAGAAAAAAGGGGAAATTTAGTTTATGCACACACACACACACACACACACACACACACACACACACACACACACACACACACACACACATCAGTTGAGTAGACGGTACACACATTCGCTAAAAGAATGTGGCCAGACCACCTCCGAATGTGGTCGGAGCGATCAGACCTCAATGCGCCTCGGGTGTATTCACAACTGTACTTAGAGCTGTCACTCAAGACGCATGTTAATGGCAGGTCTGAACAGGGCCTAAAGGTATTTGTCTGATAAGGTGTGGTGGAAGAAGCAGGTCAGAGTCTTCCTCGGCCACAGGACGGACACGTCTAAGCCAGACAAGTTAGTCACCTATATCAGGACAGTTGCTAAAACAAACTATAAACTAATCTGCTATATCAACACAGTGCCTTTTCCATAAACAGCTCATATCACCCTCACGTTGCAGAGCCCGCAGCACTGTAGGTGAAAATAATCGAATGAATCGAGAGGATGACAAAATGTGCCGTCATTAAATGTGATGTGCTGCCTTCCTCTAGACCAGGGGTCCAGAGAGTTGCAGGAGGGTGTGGGGGGGGGCTGCAGAGGGATAGATGTGAGGAAAAGATATTGCGTGAAGTGAAAGAGACAGGTGCATGCAAACACAGTCAACAGGAGCTGCAGCAGTGGATGTGACACACAGCTCACGGAGGCAATTCAAAGTGCCTTAATTACAGTACAACACCCAAAATTGTACACCTTCTCCGAGTCCTAACTCTCTAAACACACAGACACGATACACAAAGTCTTGGATTTGGTGTAATTTACACTTTCTGATTATATCATTATCATAGAAAAAAAGATGCTCCTCATAACTCCAGAACTTGCTTGAGAATTATGACGTTTGTAACTTTTCTTCAGTATCATGTTAATCCAGTGATACTGGTCTGTACATCCATAGACACATTGCAAACAGGAACTGCTAATACGGCATACTTTTAAAGGAGCTAAATGTAAAGAAATGTAGGTTAGAACAACAGGTTTCAAGTTGTAGCCCATAGAGAGGGGAAGTCCCGCCCCTTCCGATGGACCACCATGGGACCTTATTTCAGAATAAATACGTACGGTAGTCAACGGTGAGTGAGAAATATTTTAGGATGTTTCTCAATTTAAAAGATAAAGATAATTTTGCATCTCTCGTCTCACAATACTACCATTTTTCTTTTTTTTTTTTTTTTACCATTTTTTTCCGAAATAAAATTCTGTGGCGGTCCACAAGAAGGGGGTGGGACTTCGGCTCTCTATAGACTGGCGTACTCGCCGATACCCGATCCCGAATTTTGGGCAGTATCGGACGCATTTCAGATACTGGTATCGGTATCGGAACAACTCTAATTATTAGTATACATGCAAATAAGGAACTCCTCATTTAAGACCCCAAAAGCATTATGGGAACTATAGTTCCAAAACTTAGAGCATGATTATCTACCAAATAAAAGTAAGACAAAGGAAAATAATAAAGGTGAAAAAATACGTTAATATGAACTTTAATCGTGTTGCAGTACACAATTCTTTTTTTGGCACTAATGCTGTGATTGTCACATCGACATGGGGTGACGGGGGTCATGGGGTCATGGGGGTGACGGGGTTGTTGTGGGGCACAGTTATCTCCATTTTGTCTGAGTGGGGCCCACAGTGTCTGATTTTGAAAACCCCCTACTCTACACAAATCTTCCCTCATTTTTTTTTTTCCAGTTGCACGTTTGTTCAAGCCGTACCTCCTGTGCAGTATAAATGTACGGTATGATCAGTCTTCACTCCCGCTGTCATTGCAGGGACGTACCCGTTTGTGACATCGTCCAACTGCACGGTGGGCGGGGTGTGTACGGGTCTCGGCATGCCGCCTCAGAACGTTGGGGAGGTTTACGGGGTCGTCAAGGCGTACACCACCAGAGTGGGAATCGGAGCTTTCCCTTCAGAGCTGAGCAACGTAAGTGGACACACACACACACACACACACACACACACACACACACATGCCAACCTTGAGACCTCAAAAATATGGAGGATGTCAAAACCAAAGGGGGGGGGGG
>CAKAOI010051440.1:11047-33722 GCA_916701655.1 Sebastiscus albofasciatus | reverse complement strand
GGGTCTGGTGGTCCTTCCCCCAGAAAAATTTCAGAGACATTGTTTCCTGCAGTCCGGTGACTTTTAAAGAATGAAAATAATAAGTACACTGCAACTGCATTTTTTTGTCAAATGGGCCTACTTTTAATTGTACTTTGATTAATTCTCAGGAAAGAAAACTGAATAATTTGCCCCTCTGGCATGAACTAATATCAGTTTTTATTCATTATACCCCCGTGACAACGTAGTCAGGGGTATATAGTGCTCCGTCCTTCCCTACTTTAGTAGGGGTCATGCAGTCAGCGGGGGGGATGTGAGCCATGCTAGCTTTTGCCTTGTTCATTCATTTTTTGCTACTGCTTGAGTATTTTTTTCTCCTAGTACTTAGTACCATTTCTCTCTCATCTCTCACCCACTGAAGACCCTTTCAGACAAAACGCGATAAAACTGTGCTCTGAAACCTGTTATTTCTAATGGCGTGCGCCGCGCCACGATGGCTTTTTGCTGCATCGAGCAAAGCCCAACTTTGGGTGCCGCGCCCTGTGTCTCGAGCATCCCTTACACCGGGATTAAACGACATTTAGTGTTTATTGTCATCCGGGTGGAAACAGTAGAGCTTTACATGCTGTACAGTGCCAGAAACAGGTTGAGATAACGAAAATGTGTTATAAATCGGGAGAAATATGGAAGAATTGTGACCCTGGGAGGAAACCGAGAGAGGGTGATGAAAAACAGCCAACCCTCCCAGGAAAATCGTGAGGGTTGGCAAGTATGCACACACATTAACTCATACCCACCATCAATATGCAAACAGGACTTTTTGTTACAAAGATGGATAGTACGTCACAGAAAAAGCAGTGGGTTTACAACTACGTTTTAAGGTGTATAACTTACAACTCAGGTCAGCGCTATATACCCCCGCAACAACGTAGTTGGCGTGTCCATCCTTTCGTCCGTTCGCGTGTCACACTTTCATTTCTGAAGCAAAACTCGGAAACTATTTAACTTAAGAACTTCAAATTAGGTATGATTAGGTTGACATCGTGGTCTGGTTGTGCCTTTTGGGGGTTAAAAGTCCAGGGTGCGCAAAATTTTTGAAATTTTTCCAAAAGGGCAAAACCTTTGGCCGTGCTTTAGTACAGGTCAAGCAGTGAGTGGGGGGATGCGAGCTATACTCACTTTTGCCTTGTTTAAACCTGCACAATATGTTGTCACACTAATTCTAACTAATAAATGAAGAACATTCGTGGTAAAGTGTTCTTCATCCACACGTCACACTGTCAACATCTTCATGCAGTATTTGTGGTCAAAACGTGGTGTGAAGACTTGATCTGTACAGTATACAGCAGAAGACTGGCTTTGTTTTCAAACAGCACCACCCAGAGGAGGCTTTGCTTCACTGCCACCAATAACCATCCATCCATCCATTATCTGTAACCGCTTATCCTATTCAGGGTGGCAGGGGGGCTGGAGCCGATCCCAAACATTGGGCAAAGGAGGGGTACACCCTGGACAGGTCTCCAGACTATCACAGGGCTGACACATAGAGACAGACAACCATTCACACTCACATTCACACCTACGGGACATTTAGAGTCAACAATTAACCTAACCTGCATGTCTTTGGACTGTGGGAGGAAACCGGAGCACCTGGAGTAAACCCCACTAACATGGGGAGAACATGCAAACTCCACACAGACGGACCCCAAGCCCTCTCGCTGTGAGGGGACAGTACTAACCACTACACCACCCTGCAGCCTCACCAATAACCAGCTTAGGGAAAATGTATTTGTTAAGGTCAATAAATCGATCATTCGATCATCACTCAAGTTCCGTAGAATGACATGAAGCTCTTCAATCATTTACAAAAAGACTTGAAACCGATGGACTGTCTGTTGCTCATCCTGTTGTCTCCAGGAGGTCGGAGAGCTGCTTCAGACTCGAGGGAAGGAGGTGGGCGTGACCACAGGCAGGAAGAGGCGATGTGGTTGGCTGGATCTGGTGCTCATCAAATATGCACACATGATTAATGGCTTCACTGCGTGAGTTCAGTGTGCTTGTGTGTTTCTGTTGATTGGTGTGTTTCCCTGAAGTGTTTATGTAGACAGCATTTAGGAGACAATCATAGGAGGTAAAGGTGAGAACTTTAGTTTTTTTTATACATATTGCTATTTTTTTTTTAAAGTTTCATTAGATGTATGCAGCTTTTACATCTAAATTTGTAAAAAAAAAAAAAGAGGGAGAAAAAATAGTTTTGATTTTTTTGCTTCACAAAACATAACAGTTCTTTTTGTCGTCTTATTCACTTATTTTAAAGTAAACTGCTGATCTCCACAGGAAACTTGTTTTGTCGTTGTTGTATTAATAACAAATCTTTCTTCTCAGAATGTTTAGGGTTGGTTATAAGCTGGTTAGCAGGGTGACCTATGTATTCAGTAAACAGCTGCTGTCTTATGACCTTCCTGTCCCCTTTGTCTCACCCCCACCCCCAGTATAGCACTCACCAAACTGGACATCCTTGATGTGCTCTCAGAGATCAAAGTGGGCGTATCGTACAAAGTCAACAACCAAACTATACCTCACTTCCCAGGTGAGCCGCTGTGTGAATGAGTACCTCTTGTGTAAATGTTGAAATAAATTCCGCCACATATTAAGAGAATAATTAAAAGGTTGTTTTTTCCAATTCTCCAATTTTTGCTCAGGCTACAGGTAGATAAGGTAGAATAGTAGTAGACAGCCGTGCCACGCTAACGTGTGTTATCCTTCTCAAAGGAATTGAGGGCAAAATATTGGAATTGAATTAAAAGACAACCTTACAACCTTTTCCCCTCACATAACCAGAGCCGAGTTTCCACCTAAACGTCCGGGGTCTTTTTAGTCCCTGGAACTACTTTTAAGGAACTAAAAGGTTCCTTCAGCCCACTGTTGTCTTTCCACCGCGGTCTAAAGACCTGTGAAGATTAGGCAAATTAGTCCGCTGACGTATGAAAAAGCAACATGACGTGTGACGAGGGCTGCTGGTGGTCACAGGGGTAAACACACTCTGCAGCCTGCAGCTCAGTGTGTCCGCCTGTTTACTTTAAATAAATGTTAGCTTTTATCTCACTGCGATGACATTTACTGCTGCATATATGTACTGATGCACGTTGGATGTAATGAATGAAGAGGAAAATGAAACTAAGAGCGTCTGTCTCCACAGTAAATCATCTGTTGAGTGTTTGTTGATTATTTATTCGTGCTTTAGGACGTAACCGGGTCTCTTCTACTGCTCGCCCACTCAGCTCGTGCGATCTCTCTCTTTTTTAAGTGTGTCGGGAAGCCGACAGCAGAGCCTAACTTTACTTTTAATATTATCAAACAGAGAAATGTTCTCCCCTCGTCCTAAAATGGTCCTAAATCGATACTAGAGTACTTCCTTGTATTGTGAATGAAGCGGTTCAGTTGTAGCAGCAGTGCTGTGATCGATGGTGATCCCTGCAAACCCCGCCCCGAAAGTTCTGGTACCTTCAGAAAGTACCCCCTCCCGACCAGGAGAATGTCCCCGGAAGTTAATTTAGACCCTGGTCTTAATTAGACCCTGGTCTTAATTAGACCCTGTTCCCTGCAGTCAAAACATGATGAGTTCCACAAAAGGTTCTTAGTTCCAGCGGAAAGTTCCTGCGGTGGAAACGTGGCTAAAGATTGTATCTCAAATGGAAAAAGATGTATTGAGTTGCAATTGTTTTCCACTTTCCGAGTGGATCTGACTGTGTCTGACTTTTGACATCAGGTCTAAACTGATGTTCTCAGTTGTTACGTCTCTGACTTCAGTGGATATCGTCTAACCTCTTCTTCCAGTCTGTACTGTTATTTATAGAGCTCCATTTCAAGGCAGAGACATATTGATCTGTTGTCATAGCTGTTTGATTATGGTCTCCTTTAAAGCTAATGGTGATATTACTGCCCTCCCCCACCCCCCTCAATGATTCTGTGCCAGCCAATCAGGAGGTGCTGCAGCATGTGGAGGTCCAGTATGAGATGCTGCCGGGCTGGAAGAGCGACACCTCGGCTGTGAGAAGCTTTGATGAGCTGCCTGAGAACGCCCAGAAATATGTCCGCTTCATTGAGGAGCATTTGGACGTGCCTGGTACGACCCCACATACTGTATATATATATATATACAGTACACACACACACACACACACACACACACACACACACACACACACACACACACACACACACACACACACACACACACACACTGTCATTGATACACTTAAATGCATAGAAAATGATTTAGTTGATAGATTATATGATTTTTATCTGTCTAACCTGATCAAAATTGTATCATCAAACTAAACTTAATTCCTGAATTACTAACGTGTTCGAGAGCCAACGTACATATTATGTGTGTGTGATATTTTCTGTCAGTCTTGTCTAGTCATGTTTAAGAAGGTTCAGGGTTTGATCCCCAGTCTAGCCAGGGCCTTTCTGTGTGGAGTTGCATGTTCTCCGCTGTGTTCACATGGGTTTTCTCCCACCACCAATCGCATCTTTTTTATTTTTTTTATGTCAGAAAACTGAGAAAATACCCAAATACCCAAAATACTTCCACACGCTGCTTCTCGGACGCTTTAGTGTTGTGGTCCTCCTTTATTTTTATAGATCAGCCTAATTTACTGATCGGTCAATAGGGCGTGCAACAGGTCAAGCTAAGAACGCCATCTGCTGGACTACTTACTATAGACTGTACATTTTGAATTGGAACAGGTCATTACAGATCAAATATTTCTTTCCCAATAAAAAGTGACAGCCCTAATGTAAACGTGTAACAAGGTTTCTAGTCGGCTTTGTACAAGTACGCATGTGCGTAATAAAAAGACAGGAAAAGAAGCCAAGTGAGGGCGATTGAAGGAGCGATGTTTCTCATATTTAAATTAATTCCATCCACACAAAACTACACAAATAAAAGTCCAACTATGAACTGAAAATTTGTAAAAATTCACACACATTCCTGCAAAGCTCCACTCTGTGTTTCTGTCCTCACACACATCAAAAAAAAAACAGAAAAAAAAAAGAAAAACAAAAGTCAGGACCGACGCAGCATCTTTTATCACTAATTCAGATAAAACCAGTAAGCCATCAGCTTCCAATTACGGCTGTCAATCAATTAAAATATTTGATTGCGATTAATCGCATGATTGTCTGTAGATAATCACGGTTAATCGCAAATTGCTCACACATTTTTTATCTGTTCAAAATGTACCTTTTAAAGGGAGATTTGTCAAGTATTTAATACTCTTATCAACATGGGAGTGGCCAAATATGCTGCTTTATGCAAATGTATGTATATATTTATTATTGGAAATCGATTAACAACACAAAACAATGACAGATATTGTCCAGAAACCCTCACAGGTACTGCATTTAGTATAAAAAAGAACTCAAAATAGAACAAAAAATAGTACCCATTTTCGTTGCCAGTTTTTCCTTGCCAAAATTGTACGTATGTTTGGAGCGTTATTTAGCCTCCTTTGCAACAAGCTAGTACGACATGGTTGGTGGCGATGGTGTTTTAGTTTCATATGATGCCAGTATCTTAACTCTAGCTCTAAAACCGAGCCTAAACAACCGAAAAATCGCAAGTTGCGTTAATGCGTTAAAGAAGTTATAGTGGCAACAGCCTTACTTCCAACATAAGATTACTCACCTGCGTGCATGTATACATGGATAAACTGTGTAACCTCGAGTGCCTGTGCCTGTGTCTGTGAGTAGCTGTGACAATAGAGCAGGACCTGGTTAACACCTACCTCTGCTTCCTGTTTCCTCAGTCAAGTGGATCGGAGTGGGCAAGTCTCGGGAGTCCATGATCCAGCTGTTCTAGAGGAAAGGAGGAGGAACACAAGCAAAGAGGGTGCACAGCAGCCAATCAGCTGTACCCTTCTTCTCCCCCTCACTCCCCTTACCCCCCACACACACAGCCTACCTACCTGTCTCAACTCTCTGACAGAGACATGACCATCATGTCTGTTCTTAATGCGTTACCACTGTATCATCAGACTATCCCGTGTTCCAGACTGGACCTCTCTGTACGAATGGTTCCCAGCGTCTCCATCTGGATTTTTAACAGTTTTAAACTTTTAGGATAACCTCTTTTAATTTCTCCGTTTATATCGTAGCCGTTTATTTCAGACATGCGACACCAGCTGCCATCGAGTCTGAAAGAGGACATGAGCGAACGGACTCAACACACACTCAAACACACATGGGATCACTCCCCTGGATGAACTGATGTTTGGTTGGTCAAACGTTTGTTAATTTTTGTTAATCTATGCTGTTTTAAATGCGCTGTGCCAGTCTGGTGTAAATCACTTTTTAACCTCTGCACTTTAGATGCTTTGGACTACATCTGCTTTATGTTTCATTCTGAAAGGTCTACAACACATCCTGACACGATAAAAGGGATCCTTTCATATTTTTGATGTCTTTTTGTGTTGGGTTTTTTTTCATCATCCGACAAAGACGTCTCATGTTGCCTTGTCATTCAACCAAAAAATAAAATTTGTTGTAGCTGCTTCCTCTGAACGCTGTTGGTGACCCACGTCGTCCCATACTGTGAGACGGCTCGTGTTTTAGGTTTAATTTTAAACAGGTGAGTTTCACATGAACCAGTACAGAGATATAACTGGTATAACTATCCCTTTTTCAAATGGAAATCAATTCAGTAGGCCGACATCTTCCCACTCACATTCTTGTGATTATTTAGGCAAAGGTAACAACTTTTAAACAAATAAAAGTGTAAATATGGATTGATAAATACTTATAAGACAGTCATCTTTTTCCTTTTTTCTGTCCAGTCTCAGACATCTTTAAAACCAGAAAATAAGGCTTAAAGGTATAATATGCAACAATTTCCTAAAAAACAATGTATGGACTGATTAAAAAAAAAAGAATCCCTCTCAATTATCACTTCTGACTCACTAGCAGTGTTGTGGTGGTGTCTGTTTCTACAGAGACCCTACAGCCCTCTGCCTGGATTTTCTCTTTTCTTCTTATTTTGCTTTACTCGGGACTCTTCTGGGTGTCTGCAAACAGCCTCTGGGCCCCACTTGGGGTGTAACTCCCCCAGCCAATAACAGCGCACAGGGTGTGCAGCCCGTTCAGGAGATCAAATACTGCCGTTTTGTCACACCCCTTGGCTTCTGACCAAGGCACAAGCATTAGTCTATTCATCCATGGGCACAAGTCTCCTTTTAGATGCTTTTCGGACGTATTTGACGGATGAGAACGAGTTTGTTACATCGCTGTGAGTTCCCCTGTTCCTCTGTCTCTCCTCTGCTGTGTGCAGTGGCTGTTGTGTGTTTGTGTTTAGAACATAACACAATGTAAAGCAACGCAACGCACTCGCACCCCTCTCGCTCATTGAGCCGAGGAAGAGGGGCCAACTTTGAATGCAGTGCGTTTACAAACACCAACCAACAACTGTTGCATATTATACCTTTTAAAGGATAACTTTGATATTTTTCAACCTGGATTTTCCCATGATTTTGTGTCCAAGCGATTAACGGGGACACTTTTTGAAATTGGTCCAATATTGAGGGAGAACGCTGCGGCCGCTAACCGAGCTGTAATGTAATCCTTTGGGGCAACCTGGTACCGTCAGTTTTCTTCAACTAAAAGTGCTTGTTTTTGCCACTGACAGGCTCAGATTGTTATTATAAGTGTCTGGCAACATTATGAAGAGAACCCTGCAGAGAAATGAAATGTTATTCTTACCTTTCGCTTGATTCGGTTTGTCTGTTATCGTGTGTCTCGCTTGGAGAAGCCTCATTGTGAAATGTCGCATAGCCTCCACATTGCCGAAATCAGCTAAATATTCAGCCCTGGCACAGAAAATCTGTTAGATAACACTAAGCTACACTTTCTGTACTCCAACACAACAACACCGGTGTCCCGTGGCACTCCTCTCTCCACTCTCACTCACGTTTCCACTGTTTTATATATAATAACAATCTGAGCATGTCCCGTACCAGGTTGCCCCAAATGATTACATTACGGCTGGCGGCTGCAGCGTTCTCTCTCAATATTGGACCAATTTCAAAAATAGTTGTCCCCAGGTTGTAAAATACTGAAGTTATCCTAGAAATAAGCATTTTGCCTTCAGAAACTACTCTTCACTGTTTCACCAATAAAACGGCACCATCCAAATGAGCCAATCGGAGCCATCTGCATTTGATGCTGCATTCATGCTGTTGGCAGAATGGGAAGAACAGGAAAACCTCCCATTACATCGACTTGGGAGCGTTCACGCACATCATTTAAAAAGCCTTAATTAGATGCTTTTTGCAGTGTTACGTATTTGGAGCAGTTTGTTAACAAGTAAAACCAAATGCATATAAACTCCTTTTAAATTGGCTGAATCAACTGTATGAGTGCTGTTAGATTTGATTTAGATGTAACTACTAGCGATTGTGGCTTCCCAGCCATTTTGCCAACGGTTTGTTGGTGATATCTGACTGCTGGTAATTACGGTCTTAACAATATCCATTGTTAAAGGGGGACTGGGAAGAGACATATATATATATTTTTTTAATTGTCAAAATTGAAGCAGCAGAGGCCAAGATGTCCTGCCTTTTATACTCTCTAGTTTGGGGCAAAGCTCCTCAAATGCTGGAGCCTACATTTTCAACACAGTCTCGCAGCAGTTTGTGAAATAGTCACGAAATGTATTCTATTTGATTCGTGTACAAAGACACAAATTTCCCTCTTTTTTTTTCGTGGCGCTCAGCATTACTTTCAACAACATATTTTTTGTGCGTTTTCCTACAAATGTCCAGCATCATGTGGTGCACGTGTTAGGCTTAGGCAACATAACTACTTAGTTAGGTTTAGGTAACATAACTACTTAGTTAGGTTTAGGAAAAGATCGACTTGGTTAGGCTTAGGCAACAAACTACTTAGTTAGCTTTAGGAAAAGATCGACTTGGTTAGGTTTAGGCAACAGAACTACTTAGTTAGCTTTAGGAAAAAAACATGGTTTGGGTTGAAATAACACCGAAAGTGCAATATCATGTAAAAAAATGTAAAATCCGTTTATGTACACAAATCCATACGTTACATTTTGTGACTATTTCCCGAACTGTTGTGAGACTGGGCTGACATTTCCCATAATGCTACTCAGTGGCATCTTTCATTATGCCACGTTCACGCCATATGGGATGGATGGTCGACTTGTGGGTGTTCATGCGATTCGATAAATCAAGGTGGTTGTGTTATTACAGAATTAGTCATGGGAGTGAGAGTTAAAAACACTGAGCATTGACAATATAACACTATATCCATTCAACTTGGGTTTAATTACAACAACAACAGACTTTGGCTGACATGAGTTGTCCATGTTTTGGTTTTAGGCCAAGTTGGATGTATCCGAGCTTTCAGAAAAGTCTCCCTGTTGTAATTACCACTCGGATGTTTACATGAACATTATTTACAAGCCAGAAACTGTAATTGCGATGATATCAATATGGCATGAATGTGGCGTTAGACCGGGCTTTAGAGAGCTCCTCCAGATGAGTAAACTGAACTTTGTGTCAAACTGACAGAATGCTCCTTAAACAGCTTGTTTGATTCGAGGTGGAGAACTGGAAACCAAACAAATCTCGGTAAAGCTGATCAGGTCTTGATGGAAAAATGCCACATAGACACACAGCTGTCACACTAAGTATAATTCCCACTTTAAAAACATATTTTTGGTAGTTTGAAAGTACCAACAGATTCTTAAAATAATCTAATTTCACATTACCATAAGAATTACTTATAGATGCTTTGACTGTGTTTGTTTTTCTTATGTCAGCTGTTAGAAACTCAACCTGTTTGGCAGAGGCAGCTAAATAGTTACACATTACATATTTTATTCAGGGGTTTTATTCCAAATCACAATTAAAGTATAAACACGATGACATGAACGGGTTTGATGGCAAAAATTTAGCATTTAGTATTTTAAACGAGTCATCAAGTCACTTTTGCTGGGAAGCATTTAGTCAAGTTATTGATATGTAACTTTGAGATAAAACTCATCCGTTCGTGACCTTAACATGACCACTCAGTCTGAAACATTTTTCTCAGGACATTGATTAAAAATGTACAGTATGAAGTCTTTATGCTAGTTTTGTTTTGAGATTGTGTGTAACTGCTGAAACCAGTGGGACAAAGCCTCGTGTTTAATCTCAACTCTTCAATTTAAAAAAAAAAAATTGTTTTCTGAATTCCTGAAAAGCAGTTTTGCAAAGCTGCTCCTGATAAAGTCATTCATATATTGATTGATTCACTGACACACTGTTGGTCCCGTCTGTCTCCCTAGTGGACGTTAAAATGGATGAAAACAGTGAACCGGGATCATTCATGTCTATCTGCTCCACTGAACAGTGTACGTTTGGTGTGACCCTGTCTGTCTTTGTTTCCTAGCAGCAGCTCTATGTTTTCTTTCTCTTTTGCGGTGTTATAATGAACATTTATCCCTTTACGTGCTCAACACTGCCAACTTTTCACTGAATCCCCTGTTACAACCTGAGAATCTGCAGTGTCCATTTCTGTCTGTCTTTCCTTTCCTTTTTCTTTTCAACATGTCCTTCCTTCACTCACTGTTCAGCCCACTGATTTTTTTTTTTTTTTTAGGGCAGACTTCTATCTTGACATCTGGTTAAGACTAAATGAATGTTCTAGGCTACGTACGCACAATACACACACAAAAACCCTCAACACATCGGCTAAGTTATCGTGGTAACTCGTTCTTTTAACCTCCTTTACATGCAGTTTTCACCTCATTATTATTCCCAGTAAAATCATTTTCAGGTTGGAAAAAAAAATCATCACATTTCCCGAAAATGTATCCTGACATGTTATTTGGTGTCTTTGGAAACTTTGGGATCTCCACTAGAATTTAAAATAAAGTTCTGTGGGTTTGAACAATGTTTGGCTGCCGAGCATTAGTTTGTGACAGTGGTGGGGTGTAAGTCAGAGGTTAAAACACACACGTTAGCTGATTAAACTATAAAGGTCAATATGTGCAGTATTGCATTACTTTGTGTTTTAGAAGTGTTGTATATAACTTCAGATTTCAAGCCACTTTAAAATACATCTGGTGTGAGCTTATTTCAAAACACAAAGTCTAAGGTTTTCAGACTTCCAGGTTCTTAATCCTGAACCACATTTCTATCTATTTATCCAGCTAACTATCGAGATATCAAGCTAACTATCGAGATGTTAGCTATCGAACTAGCTATAGATACATATAGCTATTGAGCAAGCTGCCACGCTAACTTTCAAGCTAGTAAGCAAGATATCTAACTGACAGTTTTTCTTCTTCAAATTAACCTATACATAGCCGAAGAGGATATTTTAATGATTCAACCTATCAAAATAGGATTGTTAACATTAATGGAAATCTTATGGTCAATAGCCTACAGATATTTGCATTCCAGTTATAAGACAAAAACAGTTATAATGTAGTCTATTATAGCCTAAGTTAAAATATATATATTAAAAAGTGCTTGTTTAACCTACATTGTCAGAAAGTTTACAGATTATTCCTAAAAAAAAAAAAATAATAATTTAGCAAAATTGTTTGTTGTTCTTTTACCGGTATAAGCTACTTCTGTTATATTTGGCGCTGATACCACGCAAATACCTAATATAGGCCTATGCCTTTTTCACAGCAGACATTTTGACTTGTCATAGTAGTAAAAGCACACAGTGTCGCCAGATCAGATTGACAGTTTCCTGCTCAATCACAATTTACAGTAAAACCTGCCCAATTCAATAAAAAACAGCCCAAATCATAACTTTGCTAGAAACACTTGTAAAACCGTAAAACCATTACATGCGCAACAGAAAACACATAAGCATACAAAGCCTCCAATCTGCATCAAATAACCAAAGATACAGTAAATATTAGATATATATAGTAGGCTATTGCAACCCGCAAAGAGTGCAGTCAGACAACCAAATACACCAATTGTCATGTGATGACATCAAGGTAAGTAGGTCCTCCCCTTATCCCTAACAATGACTGAATACAACTCATGGCAATCAAATATTTCTCAAATTCAATGAGTCAATAAAATGAGTGAGTGGACACAACAAAGTTTATTGAATTTTGTATCTGTGTTTGACCATATACAGTGTGACAGCTTGTTTGGTGATATTGTTTTTACAGAATTTTCAAAACTCTGCCAAATGTTGACAAAAGCAGCCCAAATTTCATCTACCAGCCCAACGCTATTTTTTACTAGCTCAGCTTAATCAAAAGTAGTCCACTTGGGCGGAAACCAGCCCATCATGGCTATACGGTGTTACCAATAACATTAATGATGGCTCTGTTCTAGTCAAGCGCTCCAGTAAGACATGACAGCTAACATTAATTGCATTATGTATTGCATAACGTCTCTTGTTTTAACCAGAAGTTGTTGTGTTGTAGAGTTCTGTGTATTCACACCAGATGGTTAAAATGGTTTAACTCATTCAACTCATTTAATTTTACTTTGAGTGGTTGATGTTCACGTTTGTTTTCACAGATCTGACTTTGACCCTCAAACCCAATGAAAACATCCTCAATCAAGTAGGCTTAATGTCTGTTCTAGATGCCTCTTTATTTATATTTGTCACAGGAAGAACCAGATGTTAAAATGAGACTGGAAGTGTGAAAGTTTTGCAAACAACCAGGAATACATTTGACAAATGTGTTAATGAAATTTCTTCATTTGTTTGTCAAATTTGAGAGCAGATTAATTCTGTCTGGCCCACAAACAAAATGTGTGGTCAACAGTAGGCTATGTTTGAAGCTGAAGAGTTTATACTCGGCCACATGTCTCAAATCAATGAGGCCTGCGCGGGCTACTCTTCATGCATTATTAGAACGTGGAACAGTCGCCTTCTGCACAGTAGGCTACTGTACAGTACGTGTGTGTAACTAGATGTAACATCATATTCTGCTTGAATTGTATCCTTTGTTTCAGTAATTATTCTGTTCCAGTAAATATGCTTTGACATGCATGTAAGAGAGCACAAATGTATGTGAAGTGTGAAGTATTATCAATGGTGTTAAGTAGTTACCGGTAAGTAGATCTTCACTCTACAATTTTCTGGTACTTGTTCTTTGCTTGATTATTTTATCTTACTTTATACTTCTATTCAGAGGGAAATATTGTACTTGATACACACATTGATGCAACAGTATTAAAAACCTCATAAAGTTAGCCTATATAATAATAACATATGAGCCACCGAGGACATTTATTGTAGAACAAGAACTTTTCCTTTTAATACTCTAAGCATATTTTTAAAGTACTTCTGTACTTTTACTTAAGTAGGGTTTTACTTAGTATTTTTTACATTGTTGTATTGGCACTTTTACTTAACCTCTTAAACTGCTTGAGGGCGCCTTCGGTCGACTTTACTGTCTTTCAGAGGCTGTAGCAGGCTCAGTTTTAGAGCCAGAGCTAGCGAGGGTGCTGGTATCATAGAAAACCTATAAGGAATCCATTGGTACCAAACCATGCCGTGCTAGCTCCTCCGGAGGTTAGGCTAAATTTTGGCAGGGCAAAACTGATATGGCCAGTATCAAAGGGCTCTTTTGACCTCTGACCTTAAGATATGTGAATGAGGTTCTATGGGTACCCACGAGCCTCCCCATTACAGACATGCCACTTTATGATAATCACATGCAGTTTTTTGCATGCAGGATAAATGTGTAATTTTTAAGCTATTCTAAAAATAGTGTGTTTGAATATTTCTGCATACTGGGGTCCCTAAACAGTTTTAGAATTGCATACATTGGACATGACTGTAAAGCTGAGACTCTTGTGGATCCAATGAGCCCAACTGTATTCATAAGTGATGATGTTAGTCCCCATAGTAGCCATTTCATTGTAGTGAGACCATTTTTATAACTGACTGTATAAAATGACCTGTGGTGACCTCTAGGATAATCACAGCCTCATGAAACTTTACAGCCACAAACTAGAGACCTAGAGCATTCAGAGGATGGATGGATCAAACTAGAGACCTAGAGCATTCAGAGGATGGATGGATCAGACTAGAGACCTAGAGCATTCAGAGGATGGATGGATCAAACTAGAGACCTAGAGCATTCAGAGGATGGATGGATCAGACTAGAGACCTAGAGCATTCAGAGGATGGATGGATCAAACTAGAGACCTAGAGCATTCAGAGGAGGAATGGCTATAGGCTATGCAATTTCCAAATGTCAAAAGTTTTTGATACCAAATCACATCATGGCTTTTTCTATGGTGTTCCTCAAGGTCTTGGTGTCTTAATGTGGTATTTTGGAGGGATTATTGATCATTTTTATCAAATCTGCAGTGGTAACAAAATGATTAAATTTGGCACCAAATCTGTGTAACAAATGGTATCAACCCAAAAATTGCTGCAACAACTTATGAGACATAATAGAGCGTGGGGATGGCATCATATACTTCTATCATAATGTTCTAAGCCCTTATACACTTTTACAATTTATTTTAACTATTTAATCAATTAATTCATTCATGTTTATTTCTGATTTATGACTAGAACAACTTGTCACACAGGGCGGAGCTGTGGTTCTCAGCTTTCAGATGATGTACACCACTTCTATGTGACATCTACTGCTGACCTGCTATCTCCCCCTAAACACCCCCTGCGCACCCCTAAGGAAGATAAAATCAGGTCTATTGTGGGTCTCAGAGGGTTAACAGCTCTAGTACAATAGTCAAATGTTTATTTTCTTCTGTTGGGGCCAGTATGTGATTGTTTTGTTGAGGGGCGTCACATGACTGCAGCATCTTGCAATAATCTCACACAGAAATATAGACTGGTTTTCTTCATGAGCACTAGAGGGAGGCATTTGACTGTAAATGAATGCTAAACACTTGTTAATGACCTAACAACCGGACTTCTTCTCTCCTCAGGAATCTTGTATGGAAGATATCATGAAGTCACAGACACAGAAAAGGTACAAATGATTTTATAAATGAATCCACTGAAAGCCAAACAAACCATACACAGCCTAAAATCTCTCTGTCTCTCCTCTCTGTTAGTGTTCGCCACAGGTTTGCTTTGACCACAGCCTCACCTGCAGCTCATTTCCCTGCCTTCACCGAACTTCCTCTCTTTATTTGACTACATCTGCCTGCACCAACAACCTCTAAAAAACCCACAAACATGAAGAAGTCGCCCAGATGCGTCCAGCTTTCTTTCAGGACTTGGGTGAGTACAAAAACATCTTGCCTGTATGGATTTTCCATAAACTGGACATTCATTGCCCCGGTGTACCAAATTCCACAGCTGTCCAGAGTGAGGTCATCCTATTGAACAAACTGTGTCACCTTGAAGCACACACACACACAAAAAAAAAAGCCAGTGGCATCTGGCATGACGCCTGGCCTTCCTCAGTATTGTGTGACTATGTTGATGAGAGGCTGGACGGCATCACAGCGGGCCGAAGGGCACCGCTGCCCCGCGATTTGGGTCGGGGCCGCGCTAATTTTGTGACCAGTCGAACACCCCTCCTTCCTCTTTACCCCCTCATCATCTATCACCTCCTCCCCCCTTCTTGTACCACTCATTCAAACCCTCTCAACCTCCGTACCCCACCACCCAACCCCTTCATCCTTTCTATGCTCCGCTCCCCCCTCCTCCCTCCTTCATTTGAATCCCACAGTGAGGCCTCTTTGTCCAGTGGCTGCCGCTGCATTGTGCTGCAAAAGGAAGCAGAGTAAATGGACAAGCAAATGAGTTTTCTCCTTCAGCCAACTGTGATGTTAGGACACACACACACTCACACTCACACACAAACACGCTCTGATGCGCTCACCTACATGCACCCGCACACAAACATACATGCGAAGATACATGCATCCGTTCAGGAAGCTTTCTTGAAACATTTTCTTGGACAGATCATTTTTACTTTTTATGTCCGTGACCTTTTGACCTGGAAACAAAGGCCTCAATAAGAGAGGGAAATGCCAAGACATACGGCAGAGTGTTCACATATCATCACCTCCTCCACGGAGCGCTGCTGCTGCTTTCCTCCACATTCCAGGAAACTAACATTGTGTAAAGTCTTATTTATTTTTAACCCGTAAACCTTGTCATATAATCACCTTATTATTGGATATGGCAAATATGTTAGCAAATAATTACTCCATTTACACACCCCAGCAGACAATAGCATTCATTCAGAGTCGTGTTTCTGGCCACCTGATGAATGTCAGTCCAATACTTCTTCTACTGTAGCTTTGTTTTGGCCTCCACCAACTCCTGAGGGAAATATCTGTCTCTTTAGCTGCTAAATGCTCCACTATGTTCACCGGCTGGTCGCTAACTTTGTGTCTGCCGTTTGGGGCTGGGCAGGTAGTGTCCGTTTTATGTGAGCTTTTCTCTGAAACAGCTGCCTGCTGCAGCTGGAAACGTGATGAGAGCAGTGAGAGTGAACCGAAACACTAAAATTGTGGGCTGTAAAACCGAAACAATGAGCTTAAAGGCCCTAAAACACTCAGTAGAGCTCAGCCTCAGTCGGGCGATAATTCTCTGGAGGTAGGTTACTATGAGCGACACCTTTCGCTTTAAGGCCCCGACACACCAAGCCGAGGGTCGGCCGTCGGATGGTTTGGGGCCGTCGGTGAGCGCCCGTCGATCTAGATTTTGTGGTGTGTCCCGCACCGTCGGCTCTAGTCTGCTTGTGTCAGACTTTTTCAAACCGATTCACTCTGATTGGCTGTTCAGCTTCAGCAAATCAGTGCATGAGAAGAGAAACAGAAGTGAGGAAAGCAAGCCAACGAATAAAGTCAACACTGGAGGCTCTTCTCATTTTTCATCTTCATCTCATCTGATCATTCCAATACACGGATATTTTCACATCGACATGGCCGTCTGGAATGAAGCTAAGTGATGAGTGAGAGTGGTGTGAAAATGTTTTCACTTACGTATCATAACAACGGCTTGTATATCCGCCGTCCTCGGTCTTCTGGTTTCCCTTTTTGAATGATGAATACAGACTACTGCTGCCTGCTGGTGTGGAGAATTATTCCTTCTCACGCAGGAGCAGAACGTACGTACTCACTGGCTGTCGGCTGTAGTCTTTGCGATGTGTTCAAGGGCAACTTGTCAGCCAAGACAAAGGCGACGCAACAGTCGGCCTTCAACGCTGCTAGTTCTTCGATGTCGGCTTAGTGTGTCTGGACCTTTAGACCGAAAGCATCTAAGTGCGCGGATATCTCTTATATCCATTGTTGATATAAAAATATTTATTAGTGCAACTTTAATCTTTCCGGAAGGCCTCAGTGGGATTTAAAATCTATTTTTAAAAAATAAGCCCCAATAGTGATCATTTCCAGACATAGAAAAGAACAACATAAGATCAGAATCACCAAAAAGATATGACAATGATGTCAAATACTGCACAGGTGGCACAGTAACAACAACCTGAGAGTAGTCTAAAGCCATCCATTAAAATAAATACCAATCGAAAATCAAACGGTTCACAGAAAGAGACACATTTTTGCCATTTTCAATCTAATTGTTGGTTACAGGATCTCTCAGTGGACGTACAGTAGTTAAAGGAATAGTTCAACATTTTGGGAAATAAGTTTATTCACTTTCTTGCAAAGAGTTAGATATAGAATACCGATACCACTCTCGTCTGTACAGGATATCGTTAGATTAGCTTAGCATAAAGACTGGAAACAGTCAAGAAATAGTATCCCCACGTAAAAACACAAATTGTCATTTTTACACTTCAGTTTTTGTCCCGACAGAAAGTCTAGCATGTTTGATTTTTTTTTTTTTTGCTTTCCACGATGTGTTCCGTCACGGCCCTGAATTTGACCAGCTGAGCACAGACGCACACAGCTGTAAACAGAAGCACATGGCTACTTATTATGCAGAATGATGTCATCGGACCTTCAACTGCTGCTGGACCTGCTTAGGATATTCAATCTAGGTTGTTTCGGAGTAAAAAACATCACCACTGTTGCATCTTTGCACATGGAGCATTCTGTTGCGCGCCCACTTTCGCTTCTTCCTGTGAATTATATTTTTATTGTTTTCCCCGGAGCCTCGTGGGCCCCTTCGCATGGTCAGGCCTGCGGGGGCTTGAGCATCGGTAAGCCCGTATATTAAGACGGCGGTGCCGGGAGGGTGTGTATTGTCGGAACAGGGGACCAACATGTAGTCCGTCACGTGTCGCGGCCAAGTCACAACAAGAATTTATGACTTTCAATCGACATAGTGATCATCGCATCCGTCAAAAATATCGTGTGTTCATGCTATGTTAAGTTAAGATAACCGTCTCATGGCTCTAGCAAAAAACGTATATTGCCAAGAAGTGAAAGTCAATTGTTCATTCTGTTGCAACATCAGCACACAGCAGGAAAGCTACGCCTCCGCCATTTTGGACTGAAAGCGACCACCTATAATGTGCCGTACAAAAATAAAACAAAATTATTTCTTATTTTTTATTAATTATTCTATTGTGATATTCTACCAAAATGGCCTGTGTTGAACAATAAAATATTATAAATATAATAAGCGTTTTCAGTCCAAAATGGCGGCAGCAGCTGTGTCAAAAAACACACACAGTTTAGTTTCTTTGCTTCTATCATCTTTGGCTCTGGTCTCATATTTCTTGCACAGATTTGAGGTGGAGTTATGCACCTGATGAGTTCTCCTCCAGCTCCTGTTATCTTCTCTCTGTTGAGGAGGCCTGACTTGTGTGCAGAGGTCAACAGCTAGTAGCGTTTAGGTCACACCGGTGGTTTTTATTTGAGGGCAGTGAGACGGCCACATTTTCCTACAGTCTCACATTTAAAAGGGACATTCCACCCCAAAGCCAAAATAAACGTTCAGAATCTGAAATATTACCTTTTTTACTGGAGCTCGGAGCGTGTTGCTCCTTATCGAGGTTGTAACTCCTGCGAGACAAAGAGAACATTAAAGGTCAGGTCAAAGTCATACTTTTTCTCTCTGAAACTAGCAGATTAAAAAAAAAAATGAAATTCATTTCTCATTGAGCACTACCAATGTCTTAAAGGCTGGTTCAAACCTACATATCTCATCATATGTCATCTTGTTTGACAACTGTACACCACTTCTACAGTGCTCCTGAGCAACCCAGACATCATCTACCTGGTCTGCTCTGCAGCTGACCCGTGACTCTAACCTCTCTGTGGAATGCATGGCTGTAAAAAAGCCTGTAAAGTTGTTTTTATTCTCTATCTTTCTCGACCCTCCCTCACCTGCTTCAATTCTTCTCTCCTCCTCTCTCCAGCCCTTCCCTCCCTCCTCTCCCTCCCTCCCCCCCTCCTCTCCTCTCCTCTGCTCAGCCCCTGAACTGTGGCCACTCTGTAAAAGACCCCAAATGCAGCAGATGTGTGACGGCCGACACCGTTAACAGCTGTCAGCTCTTATATCAGCTCCTGTTTAACCCCCACACACCAACCTACAGCATACACGCTCCACACAGCGATCACCAACAGTTGTGTTACAAACTTGAAGAGTGAAATCCAACCTGCCTGTAGGGAAAGGCGAACGTTTTTTTTTATTTTATGCAAAGCAAAAATCGGATCACCTTCATTTCTTGAAAACAAAGACGTCCTGAGGTTCAGTTTGATTAAATGCAATAAATAATTTTAACAATCAATATCCCTAACATCTGCGGCCACACACATATTCAGCCTTTTATTAGCCCTATCACCAGTCCCAATAAAGCCAATAAAGCCTGAGGCTTAATCCTGAACTTTAATTTAGTCTTTAGTCATGAAAATAAGGCAGGAAAGAGCACAAGCGCTGCTATTAGATTTAAAATAGGGCTGTCAATCGATTAAAATATTTAATCGTGATGAATCGCGTGATTGTCAGTAGTTAATCACAATCATTTTTTATCTGTTCAAAATGTACCTTAAAGGGAGATTTGCAAAGTATCTAATACTCTTATCAACATGGGATTGGAAAAAATATGCTGCTTTATGCAAATATATGTATATATTTATTATTGGAAATCAATTAACAACACAAAACAATGACAGATATTGTCCAGAAACCCTCACAGGTACTGCATTTAGCATAAAAATATGCTCAAATCATAACATGATAAATTGCAGCCCAACAGACAACAACAGCTGTCAGTGTGTCAGTGTGCTGACTTGACTATGACTTGCCCCAAACTGCATGTGATTATCATAAAGTGGGCATGTCTGTAAAGGGGAGACTCGTGGGTACCCATAGAACCAATTCACTGATCTGGAGGTCAGAGGTCAAGGGACCCCTTTGAAAATGGCCATGACAGTTTTTCCTCGGCATAATTGAGTGTAAGTTTGGAGCGTTATTCAGCCTCCTTTACGACAAGCTAGTATGACTTTGGTTGGTACCGATGGATTCCTTAAGTTTTCTAGTTTCATATGATACCAGTATCTTCACTCTAACTTCGTAAGAGCTCGCTACAACCTAAAAATCACAAATTGTGTTAAATAAATTAGTGGCATTAAAACAAATTTGTGTTAACGTTTTATTATAGCATTAACTTTGACAGCCCTAGATTAAATATTATTTAAGTCAAAGCAAGATTGCTTGTTTTGGCTTAGTTACATGTGGTCACTGTGAAAAGGCAATCATTGCAGTATGACCATAATATGAATTACCAAATAAAAATGGTATATTGACTTGCACTTGTATAGCGCTTTTCTAGTCTTCCGACCACTCAAAGTGCTCTACGCTACGTCAGCATTCACCCATTCACATACATATTCATACACTGATGGCAGAGGCTGCTATACATGGTTCCACCAGGATCTAATCTAATTACTCATTCAGCCTTCAGGAGCAATTTGGGGTTAAGTGTCTTGCTCAAGGACACTTCGACATGTGACGGGAGGAGCTGGGAAACAAACCACCGACCTTCCGATTGGTGTCACAGCTGCCCCTGGTGCACCCTAAAGTAACGCAAGGGGATACCCCGTGCGTCCAGCAGATTCTAATGTTATTAGGCCATTAATAGGTGTTATCAGTCTCTATAAGCACCATAGATGTGGGTCATTAGGGGCCTGCTACACCTACTATGTTGTAAAAGTGAAAGTGAAACTTAAAAGCAACACGTTCTAACATGTTGTAAAACTGAATGAAACGTCACATTTTGAACACAAACAAAAAGGCTTCTTCAGGTTTAGGCAAAAAAAAAAACATTTGGTTAAGTTTAGGGAAAAACATTGTGTTTTGGGTTAAAATAACTATGAACACAAAGACAGCTACACATTGTTGGTTTCACATGGGATGCTAGCACTGGTCTCCTGGGTGAAAGCCCTGTGTTTTGTGTACCATCCATCACAACCGACCACTACTCCTTATGCAGTTTTACACTCTCTATCCTATATCGCCTGACTTCCCCTTCTGCTCCTGTCATAATTACCACTTTCGCTAAGTTGCTGTCGTGTTCTTTTATGCCTTCTTTCGGTGATCTACCATGTGAATAGATGATAAAACATACAAGTGGGTGTAGTAGGCCCCTTTTGACCCACATCTATGGTGCTTATAGGGACTGATAACGCCTATTTAATAGCCTGACAACAGTCTAATCGGCCGGTGCGCCAGTCTCTGATGCCGATGGGTACCGACCAAGCAGTGGTATTTGACAAGTTGGGAGTGAGGATGTGTTGAATGAATGGCGTCTCGTCCCTTTCTAGGATGGCGGTGTGTTTGTTGGGAACAGGTATAAACACTTTTAGATGTGTCCGGATGACACTAACTAGTTAGTTTCAACTCCAGCCTAAACTCCACTTTATCTAACCTCGATGTTTCTGTTTCTGGCATCCTTCCCCGGCTCAGCATCTGGCTGCAGTCCAGGGCCTCGCTGCCCATCTCTGGCAGCTCCGTCCCTCGCCTGTTGCCCCTACTGCTTCCCCTTCCCTCAGCTGAAAACTCACTCATGTCTGGCCTTTTTACCGCGTCGCCCGAGCCCCGGCTCCAACCCCGCTCCCAATCCCAGCCTGTAAGCTCCAACCCTCGGCCCCGACCTCCACTCCCAACCCCGGGTCCCAGCCTCTGGCCCTGAGCTCTTACCTTCTCCCCATCCCAGCTGCTGTCGCCCTCCCAGCCGTCCAGCCCAGCATGAGAAGCCCAGCAGCTGTTGATCAATGGGCAGCCGGGGCCAACGCCTGCCTGTCCCCTCCCCTGACCTCCTACCCTTACACACACACACACACACACACACACACACACAGATGCATGCACACACTCCCCAGGGAGGCAACAGATGGGGGTCAGCCAGAGGAAAGGGGTGTGGTGGGCTACAAAGGGCTGGTTTAAGTGTGTGTGCGCGTCTGGGTCCATATCTGTGTGTTTGTCAAATATCTTATTCCACAATTAGACGGACAGATTCAGGCAGTGTGCGTGTGTGCGTGTGTGCGTGTGTGCGTGTGTGCGTGTGTGGTGTGTGTGATCATGTGTGTGTGTGTGATCATGTGTGTGTGTGTGTGATCATGTGTGTGCGTGTGTTTGAGGGGCAGCGGCTGGACATTTGCTAGCCGCGTGTCTCCAGTATGGACAGGTGTTGGCGTCAGCAGTGTCCAGACTCGTTTCAGCAGCTGCTGCCACCCCTCTTCTCCCCCAGCTCTCTCCTCTCATCTCTCCCCCCGACTCCCCCCCCCCCCGGGCGGGGGGCGGCCCA
>CAKAOI010051440.1:0-11027 GCA_916701655.1 Sebastiscus albofasciatus | reverse complement strand
GACTCCCCCCCCCCCCTGACAGATGTAGCCACACCACCACCTCTCAGCTTTTTATGGGCCCAGCCTGTTTTGACTTTAAATATTTGCCCAGGAGGCGCTTGTTCTGTTTGGAGTGAGGAGGGGGGGTTGAAGAAGAGCAGGGTATAGGCTTACAACTTGACACGCACACATTTTCTCTATATATGAATATGTACACCTCTAGTGATGTATGCACACAGCTGTATAGGCAGAGGCTGTCCTGCTTTTGTCCCACCATGATAAAAGCAGCATTAGGCAAACTAACAGTTAACGGGGGGTGGGGGGGGCTGATGTGTGGCCCCTGATGGTGAAGATCAGCTGGCAACTGGGAAAAACACCAGAAGCTGACAGCTGATAGCAAATGGATCTTCGGAGAATTGGGATTTTTTAGCACCTCTAACGTCACCTGTAGAAACTACAAATCTCTAACGTGAAGTTTTTCAAATGATCATTCAAGTAGTGAAGTCCACTAGTTTCAGTGTGTGTAGATAAAGTTACTGCCAAACAGTAACGAGACAGTTAAGGTGTTTCCAGAATCAGTGACTATAGCTGGTGAACATAGTGGAGCATTTAGCAACTTAAAGGTGCAGTGTGTGTAGGATCTGGTGGTATCTAGCGGTACCTGAAGCCTCTCCCGTGCAGTGTTCATTTTGTTAACGAAAACTATGAAAGATGTTCGTCAACCTTTTTTTCCATGACTAAGACGATGACGAGACGGCACCAATGTCATTAAATACTAACGATGACGATTTCAAGCATGTAATATCTAGACTAAAATGTAGTTTAAAAACACGACAACTTTACCAAACTCTCTCTTTATTTTGTCACCTTCCACCTTCTCTTCCCCTCTCTTTGTCACTCTCTCTCTGTGTCTCTCCGTCTCTGTCCTTCTTGCCTCGCACCTCAATTCTGACAATAATTTGTGCTATTATAGTGCATAAAGTTGGAGGTTTGCGGGTCACGTTGGGTTCGGGTGGTTGGGTGCGACTGAACCGTGCATCATTAATGAGCGGCGTCAGGAGGACTCAGACTAACTGCAAAGCTGCATTCTTCATCATTCAACCTGTTTTTCATCAGATAATAAGATAACATTTCGGGTGAAATACGTTTGACTAAAATAACAGAAATGTTCAAAATAATCTGATGACTAAACAGGTCTAAGATTAAATAAAAAAAATAAAGCTGACAAAATTAAGAGCGAAAACATTTTGACTAAAATCAAATGACTTTTCAGTGACTAAAACGTTTTGAGTTGTCATCGACTAAAACTATGAAGGATAAAAAATGTATGTATGTGTGTATCTTTTGGTCATTCGATTTTCATTTCACAAAAGGATATTAAAATACAAAATATGAGTGGTTATTTGATTTTTATTTTAAAATACAAAAATTAAAACTGAAATACAAGGCGTTTTTCTTTATCAGGATGAGCTAAACTTAATTTAATTTTTTATTTCTAAAAACAAAAAAATTAAATCATTAGAAGACATTCTTTCATATTCTGCGACCAGAAGTTGCGTGAGAGCGCATATGATGACGGTGCTGTGTATGACAGAAACTTCCCAGATCAATAATGCATAACAGAAACGTTGTTAAAACACCAACGATGGCTCTTTCTAACCGTAATAAGGTAGACAACAAGCTACAACCTCATCTTAATCACAACGAGCCACCCTCCAAGCTGGACACATAACATCAGACTCAATGTGCAGCTGGCTGGCAGACGAGGAGTCAGGGACCGTCTACAAAGTGCAACGCCGAAAAGAGATGCTATTCAAATATTCAATAACTTCTGTCTTGTGCAGTGTAGTACCATCAAAATTACTTCACACATCAATGGCCTCTTTCTGATTATACTACAACACTCAGTTTGGAAAAATATGTTTTTGCATTATTTTTGTGATTTTTTATTGGGGAAAAATATTCAATAACTTCAGTATTATAAGTGTTGTATATATATATATATGGACAACTGTTAGCTAACATGTTCACCATATCAACTTACAAGGTTTTTACAGCTTGTTCCGCTGCCCTGGGTGCTCAAACAAGTTGATTAATGATACTGCTTTAAAGCTGCAGTCGGTAACTTTGAGCAAATATGATAAAAAGTTATTTTTATGAAACGGTCACTATATCCTGACAGTAGTGCATGAGACAGGTAATCTGAAAAAAAAAGGATATAGGTCAGGATATAGTGACCATTTTATAAAAATAACTTTTTATCATATTTGCTCAAAGTTACCGACTGCAGCTTTAAACTATATTTCACCTCACCAGTTACAGTAAAAAGTTTATACGTTCATTTTTACATGTCGAATAAATGTAGAAACCTACTTCCTGATTAGACAAAATAATCTTACTGTAAGTCCACATATACTAACTTTTTCCGAGTTGGCTCAGTTGTAATCAAGCAAACTTTGAATGTACAAAAGTTCCTGATTCTGTATGTGTATGTGTGTATTATAGAATTTAGTAGTATATCACATTTCCAGCCTTTCTGGATGCAGGAAATCAAAGTTGATTTGTGATCTCCTCTGGTTCTGTACTGCTAGTTTGCTGCAAGTATTTCCAAATAGTTCCTGCTGGGTTTGAAGCAACTGCACAGCGGAGGTGGAGCAAATAGCTGAATAAAAAGAAGAATCAATCAACAGCTACACCTGTAGTCAACGTTTTCACGTTCTACACAAGAACAACAGCCGAAAACGGCAATAGGCTAAAACTATGCGTCAACAAATGCTAATCTCAAGGTGACACATGCGTGTGTGAAGTGTCTGTTTTTCCAAAAAAAAAAAAATCTCCAAGGAGCGACTGAAGCTCTCGCTTATGATCCATCAGAGAGAGAAAGAAATGCAAAGAGAGGAGAAAGAAGTTAGAGAGGATTGTGGATATAAAAGAATGATATGCAGTTGGGGGGTTTGGAGTTGAAAGATAATTAGAACAGCAGTGAAGGATTCTGCTGCTGATCCCAGAAAAAACACCTCCGCCAGCTGGGTTCAAAGTCCAGGAGGGAGAAAAGACAGAGAGAGAGAGAGAGAGAGAGAGAGAGGGGGCCACAGGAAGGGAGAGATTTGGGGATCTAGCAGAAGAGTGGTGGAGCGCACCTTGTTGTGCCATCTGGGCTGACTACCCCACCACAAACACACACATATCTCCTTCCCATCCTCGTCCTCCTCCCCCTCCCAGTCCATTAGGACGGAGGATTAAGGTGGTGGCAATTACAAGACGCAGCCGACAGGAGCCGTACCTGGCAATGCATTTAACTGTCCAGGTGAGGGAGAGGAGCAGAGGAAAAGGTGGAGACAGAGAGGTAGATCTAGAGGGAGGAGTAACAAATGAGATGGGTGGGGGAAAGGGAGATAATTAGAAGAAAAAAAAGACAACACACACATCAGGATTGTTGTGATAACAGGGAAAAATAAACTTTCTTCATCGTCGGCTCGGCCGACTCATCTTCAAAAATGGCCGAGTGAGCAAACAGATGCTGGCACGATTGCTGCTATGCTCCCCCCCCACACACACACACCACCACCACCACCACCACCACCCCAACACCACCAACTCTACCCCTCACTCTCCCCTCCCCTCCACCCATCCAGCCAGCCAGAGGAGGGAGGGTGGTGGTGGTGGTGGTGGTGGTGGGGAGGGTCTACAGCTATGGATGGCGCCCATATGGCCGCAGCTGATGGGGGTGATTGTCGGTATTGTTCACTTTGTCAGCGATCCTGTGGATGCGGGAGAGAGCTAATGATAATGCACAGTGCAGATGTGCTCCGGAGCAGCCCAGTCGTTAAGCAACAACAGCTTGTGTTTTGTGTGTGTGTGTGTGTGTGTGTGTGTGTGTGTGTGTGTGTGTGTGTGTGTGAGAGAGAGAGAGTGTGTGTGTGTGTGTGTGTGAGAGAGAGAGAGTGCGCGTGCACGTGTGGGTTCCTGGGTTTGTGTGTGAGAAAGAGAGTTACAACCACAGCTGCTTCCCAGCCTGTCTGCCTTCTTGAGAAGACCTTCTGGAGGACCTACTATATGCACACACACACACACACACAACCATACATGTCACACGCACACACACAGCTGTTGAGTTTTTAAATGTTGATCCACACCTTTGTTCATCCAAAGTGCTTCCTGTGCACGAGGTAGAGGAGCTCAAACTTTTAGGGAATGTTCAGGTTGATATGAGTAAAAACATGGTGAAGCAGTGACAGCAGTGCTTTTTGCATTTTTTAGATTTACAGTAAAAGCTTTTCCAACAACATGCTGCTCTTCTGTCCACTTAAAGCACTCTGAAGATGCATCGGTCCGACATAGCCTACGGGAGCGGTATTGACGCCGATACTGACCTTATTAAGCGGGTCTGGTATTGGCCCTGACGTGACTGATCCACAGTGAATAGCTTCTTCTTCAGTCTCAAGTCAAGTCAATTTCATATAGCCCAATATCACAAATTACAAATTTGCCTCAAGGGGCTACAATCTGTACAGCATACGACACCCTCTGTCCTTAAGTCTCGATTATAGGCCTACTCCCGAACGGACTGTTTATACCGTCCACACGGAGGACGCACACATGCGCAGCAGATCGCTATGCTACCACTTGTAGTGGCCACAACAAATTGGCTTCGGGCGGACATCTGCACAGAGCCTACGCGTACAACACCCCATGGATGTATAAAGAGAACTGGATACAGCGTTGGAGGCTCCCGTTTATTCCTATGAAAGTTGCTCAGCGGCGTATGAAGCCAAAATAGCTCAAAACCCTCGGATAGTGGTACAATACGGAAAATCAGGATTATTAGAGATATGTAGTAAAGTCACGGTCATTAAGGCTGAAGAAATAGACTTGCTTTTAACTTGAACGTGCGCATGACACTGCTTCATGTATCCTGCAACATTTAAAGGATAGTTTGGGTGTTTTGAAGTGGGGTATGAGGTGCTTATCTATAGTAGGTTTATTACCTGCAGTAGATGATGGTTGGTGTGCTCCCAGCTTGGAGAAGCAGACAGGGGTACCGACACCGCAGCAAAGCAATACAGTGCTGTGGACGGGGACGGCAGGGAGAAAACGTATTTTAGCCACCTTAAAAGAAAGGCTCACCTAAGGAAATGGATATCCATTGAAGTGTATGCTATATTTAGAATATTTTTCGACGGCGAACTGAACTGAAATTGAAATGTATCTATACTGTTTTTGTCATCTGAGCCTGTTGGCTTTGTGGAGAGCATTGATAAATTTCATTTTCAGTTCAGTTCCCCGTCAGGAGGGAGAAGGAAAGGGCCGTCTGATGGCAAGATAAAGTGGTAAAAACATATATTTTTTAGTTCATTTTTTATTTTTGGAGCCTAAAATACATTTTCTCTGCTGCCCCGGTCCACAGCACTGTATTGCTTTGCTCCGGTGTCAGTACTCATGTCTGTTTTCTCCCATCTAATCTAAGTAATACACCTGCTATGGATAAGTACCTCGTACAACCCCACTTCAAAACACTCAAACTATCCCTTTAACTTTGAAGTGAAAACGTTAAAAAGCAAGTATATTTCCAGCTTAAGTCATTACATCACAGTGGGCCGTCGACTCGGTCTTTTGTGCCACAGCATTCTCTGGCTTCATGTTACCTTACATAAAAATAATCCCAATAAATTCCGCGCAGTGAGGAACGCAGATTATACATTTGGGGAAAAGAGAGCACTGTTGTTCGGTACTGGAAATTAATCTGAGTCGGTAACAGACTTGGTATCAGGAGAGAGAAAGTTTGATCATTGTATCCCATATCGAGTTTGCATGTTGTCCTTGTGCTCCGGTTTCCTCCTACAGACATGCAGGTTAGACGAACTGGAAACCACAGAGAGAGTGTGAATGGTTGATTGTCTGTGATAGACTGGCGTCCTGTCCAGGTTGTACCCACCTCTCACTTGATGTGTGCCGGAAAATGCTCCAAGCTCTTCACAGGATAAGTGAGGACTGTGTGTAAGTGGAGTGAAAGCTTTATACTGCATGTTTCTTTCAGCAGCACATGTCCTGATTCAGTATAATTGCTTCGATGTCAGAGGAAAGAAAATGGGTCATCAAGATGATTCCTTGGGTTACCTCAGGGACTTTCTGTTCAAGGGGAAGCCCGCATGCAAACCATTGTGACGGTTAGCAACACAATGATCCCATGCACTGGATTGGTATCTGCGCAATACTATTGAACTGATTTGCATCAGATAAGTCATGGCTGTTGAACAACAAATACTGTTTCTTAGTCACTGTAGTTATTGCAAGAACATCATTTATTAACTTTCTAAAACAAAATCATTCAGATTTGTTTACCAGAGTTGTCAGGAGAGAAAAAGACAGCTCTGAACATCCCTCGAGACGATGAAAAACGTTGAATTCTCACAAGCTGTTTTGTGGCCGACCCTGACCTCTGACCTTCCTGTGTGAGAATTTCCCCACAGACTCGCATGCATCACATCTAATCATGTTTACTGATAGTGTCACGCAGTTGAGACTCTTTGGTGTAAATTCACTGCTGAAGCTCAGAAACTTCCACTCATTTGAAGTAGCTCCTATACTGGTTCCCATCTTTTTTGCCCAGTGACCCTTTGAAATGATGCAGTCTCTACCTACAGCAGTGGTGCTTTGAGTTAATTTTGCTGGTATAACCATGTTTAGCTTGCTAACATTTGCAAATTAGCACTAAACATAAAGTACACAAATGGAAATTTTGTCTTGATGTGAGCACAAAATGAAAAGTTAAAGCTAGGGTCGGTAATGTTGAGAAACTAGCAAGAGTATGCTAGATTTTAAAAATGATCCAGCCTAAAAACCCAGGGCAGTGTTGTCAACTCTTTTCCATGAAAGTAGCTAGCAGCACCAGCTCCAAAAGTCCCTAAATCTAGAGAGAAATTTGCCAAGTCGGCAACACTGACAGTCCGTCCCTTCAGGCCTCCCTCCAAAGACACTCCCCCAAAATAATCATTATGAACGTAAACAACGAACATGGCTATTGTTATTAATCACAGCTGTCAAGCTCCCAGCTTGTGGAAGACTCCGTCCTGTGTGGGACATTAAAGTGGCAGTAGGCAGTATATTTTTGGCATCATTGGGCAAAAATTCCATAATAACCTTTCAGCATATTGTAATTCAAGTATTCTGAGAGAAAACTAGACTTCTGCACCTCCTCATGGCTCTGTTTTCAGGCTTTAGAACATCTAGCCCGTGACGGGAGACTTTGACCAATCACAGGTCATTTCATCCATAGAGCGTTCCTATTGGCTGTGCACCGGTCATGTTACTTGGTGTTCCTTCACAAGATTTCACAATGGTGGCGACGTCACAAATATTCTCATTTTACAACTAAACCGTGCACTACAAGATGATTCTGAAAACATCTGAGGAGAGAAATAGGCATTAAAGTAACATAATATTGATTCATATTTGATCAGCGCTGCCTAGTTTGACCGTTTGGTGGGAATTCAGCTCTCATAGACAGCAGCTGGACAGCAGACCTCAGATCAGCTCTTACTGCTTGTTTTCCTCCGGTCTGTGAAATCTTGCAGATGCCGTTAGGAGCACCGGAGGACACAGAGGAACATGATTTTTTTCAGGTTGCCTGTTTCATGTACTACTGTCACGATATAGTGAACGTTTTATAAAAATAACTTTTTTTAATCATATTTGCTCCAATCTCGCCTACTTCAGCCTTTATGTCTGGACCACATCTAATTGTGAATTTGGTCATTAGTCATTAAGATACATCGTCTGGGAACCATGGAATGTCTGTGCAAAATGTTGTGCCAATTCATCCAATAAATGTTGAGATATTTCACTGGATAGGTTAAAATGTTGAGCTGCTGGTGGCGCTAGAGGAAAAGTCAGGGGATCACCAAAGTCAGTGAGATTCATCCTCTGGTTACCATGGATATTTTGCACCAAATTTCATGGCAGTCCATCCAATAGTTGTCGAGATTTTTCAGTTTGAACCAAAGTGGTGGCATTGCCACCTCACAGGCTGCTCTCATACACTGTTTGTAGCTATACCTATGAAAAAGTAATGCACTGTAATTTGTGTATATTCCATCAATTTGTGTACTTAACGTAATTGTGAACCAGGCAATATAAAGAGCGGCAAACGCCACATAGGGAGGAAGGGGGAGGGGGGGGTTAAAAAATACCAGACTTTCACCCAGGAGACTGGCGTTTGTGTCCCGTGTGAAACCAGAAGTCAACATTGATTCATTTTTCACGTAAGTTATGTACTTAAGCAACACCCCTTTTATTTTATTTCTATGCCAAATCACGATCTTTTCCTAAACCTAACGGAGTAGTTTTGTCACCTAATCCTAATCAAATCTATCTTTTCCTAAGCTTAACTAAGTAGCTTTCTTGACTAAACCTAACCAAGTTGTTTCCTGTGAAGACGGTAGTTTATTTTGAAAAGACTGTGTGCATGTAACAAGCGGAAATCGACACGTGTTGCTGGACATTCAAAGGAAAACACACAAAGATGGAGGAATATGTTGTTGTATTAGAATATGTTTCACCCCGAGAGCCACACTAGCGTATCAGAAGAATGTGGTTTAGTGTAGCAGAACTGTTTTCCTATCCTGTTCCTTTTTTCCTGTCCCTGCCCACTTTGAAGGGGTTCCAGCATCCTATTTGGGTACCACTGTCCTCCATGAAAGGAGCAGACCTGACAACGTACAGTTCATCCGTGTTGATGAAACCGAGGCTGCTTATTTCAGTTCTGTTGAATGTGTTTGCTCAGAAGCAAAAAAAAAATCAAAGATGCAAAAAGAAAGGCAGCATCTCTTCTGACATCTCGTTTTCGCTCTTTTAGCCTCCTCTCCTCCTTCTCCACTTCTTCCCCACCACCATACAGATGGTCCCAAGCTGCCTTCAATAATCCAATGCACAGCCATGCCAGTACACCCCGGGCTACACCCCTGATGCTACACTATACTCACACACACATACACGGAGACAGTGCCAGCTCCCTAGGCAGGACCCCTGTCTCTCTAGCCCAGATTGGATCAGTTTGTTTCAGCATGGAGCAGTAACACTGGGCCTTAGGGCTCTACATGGGCCTGCAGGGTCCCACTTTGGCCTCAAGTAGCTGGGGCTGCAATGGAAAAAAGCTCTTGGGCCTGATTGTGTTATCTTTTGATGATGACAATTGTTATTATTACACAAGCTGGAGTGGCCACATGTTGTTGTTCTCATCACTTTAAGCCTGGCCATCTAGAGGCACACAAGAGCTGACACAGACAATAAAAACAGTGAGAGAGAGAGAGAGAGGGGTGGAAGGAAAGCAGTGAAAGGAGGATGAGCGAGGGGAACTTCTTGAGATGAAAAAGAACAGAGACGAGGAGTTTGCAGGAAGGAGCGGGAAAAAGAAGGAGTGAGGTTGAGGGTGAGGGAGAGCGAAGGGAGATGGAGGGATGGAGGCAGATAGAGAAACAGGAGGGATGGAAAAGAAGGATGGGTACGCAGAGGGAGGGATGGATGCGGCGGATGGGGGGAGGGATGGAAGAAGGGATGGAAGGAGGAATGTGACAGATGGGTCGTGCCTGGCCAGAGCTGGGAGGGAGCGGAGAGGTTGGCAACACAGGGTGAGAGAACACACACAATACACACACACACACACACACACACACACAATACACACCAGAACTGCACGCATGCATGCATGTGCGCCAGATAACTCCTCTCTTGCACACTGTCAGGAGTGTTTTCGATGTCTTTTCCTCGTGTCAAGAAAACGTCGACCATATGATAAATAGACAAATAGATGGCGCGGCGGACATGTTTCCACATATTGTTCGCATAAATTCATTTTCTGCTTTTGCGATCAATTTCTGCATTGGCGGGCTAAAATGATCGTTCAATATGCTGAGTCCGATTAGTGCTTTCAGAAGGTCAGAATTCAACAAAGTTGTCCTACGGTAGACATTGAGATCATCTTTGTAAAATTGCAAGTCAGTGGAGTCAACATTACCTGAGGTACAAAAGTCTCCGTACATGCACAGCACTTAAAAGTGAAGCTGCAACAGTCAGGTGCTCTTTTCTATGTTAATATTGAGCAAAATTTGAATTGAATTTGGTTTGACTGGTTAACATATGTTAAGTATTCTTAATCTGAGTGGTAATCTTGTCTCACTCGTCTTTGTGACCCTCAGCCAAAAATGATGTTATTGCACCATATTGTGTCGTATCTCATAGGAGAGGGAATCACCAGAGGCCACACGATGCAATATTGTCATGATACTTAAAACGGTCGCTATATCGTGACAGTAGTACATGAAACTGGTAACCTGAAAAACATCATGTGCCTCTGTGTCCTCCGGTGCTCCTAACAGCATCTGCAAGAGACAAACCAGAGGAAAACAAGCAGTAAGAGCTGATCTGAGGTCTGCTGTCTATGAGAGCCGGCTGTCAATCACTCGCAAACTCCGACCAAACAGTCAAACTAGGCAGCGCTGATCAAATACGAATCAATATTCTGTTTCGTTAATGTCTATTTCTCTCCTCAGATGTTTTCAGAATCATCTTGTAGTGCACGGTTTAGCTGTAAAATGAGAAAGTTTGTGATGCCGCCGCCATTGTGAAATCTGTTGAAAGAATGCCAAGTTGCGATCACATAACCGGAGCACAGCCAATAGGAACGCTCTCTCTCAATTAAATGACCTGTGATTGGTCAAAGTCTTCCGTCACGGGCTAGATTTTCTAAAGCCTGAAAACAGAACCATGAGGAGGAGCAGAAGTCTAGTTTTCTCTCAGAACACTTGAATTACAATATGCTGAAAGGTTATTATGGAATTTTTGCCCAATGATGCCAAAAATATACTGCCTACTGCCACTTTAAAGCTGTCAATCGATTCAAATATTTAATCTAAATTAATCGCAAATTAATAGTACATTTTTTTATCTGTTCAAAATGAACCTTAAAGGGAGATTTGTCAAGTATTTAATCCTCTTATCAACATGGGAGTGGGCAAATATGCTGCTTTATGCAAATGTATGTATATATTTAT
>CAKAOI010051439.1:0-34451 GCA_916701655.1 Sebastiscus albofasciatus | reverse complement strand
CAGACCCCCTACCTTCTCCAGTTCCCTCTGCTCTAGCACACCTGAACCAGCTGATGCTCAGCCCTGATCTGACAGAAAGGGCTGCTGAGTGGCATCTGGTGTGTTGAGAACATAATGTGATGAGTATGTTATGAACTACTATTGTTGTTATTGATTTATTTTCTGCTCGGGGACGATAAACTGATGACGATGACAGTGGTGCGTACGGTAGATGTGCTACCGCATGTTATTGATTCACAGTGTATAGAAAATGAATATTTAGCCTTTTAACACAGCGACAGTCTTATTGTTCTTATTCGCTAACAACCTTTTTTACTTGGCACTCAGTTAGTGTGATGAGCATGGTTTTAGCAGTACTCATTATTGTGCATTAGTAAACAACCAGGTCCACCCTGACATTCTAATAGGAAGACTGCTCCATGATTCGCTCTCATCGTCGATATCAGGTACTGATTTAGCAGGCAGTGAACACATCGATACATTACAGCATCCTCGTTCTCAACCCCCTCCCCATGCCGTGCGATGGCGTGCGTCGAGCCGTTAACATAGAACTCGTCCAGCTGTGTTCTTACCTAAGAACAAATCACAAATAAGAAAAAAATGGTGAATGTCAGAATCTTCAAAAATGCGTAAGTGGGTTTTAAGAAGTAATTTCTTCTTAAGAACGGATGGTGAATGAGGCCCAATGTCCTTTGTGTTTCTTATTCAGGTTAAACCTGTCCAAGGCCTCTGACTGCTCCATTCTCCCACCCCCTAAGTCCCTTAAAGTCCCAAACTCCTTCTCTTCCTCTTTCTCCTCTTCTAAGAAGCTGGTAAGAAGCTCGTCCTCCTTCGCCACGCAGATCAAGAGGTGAGTGTCCATATTCTTGTTCCATGTAAAATGCACTTTTGAAATGCAATGGATCAAAACTATACTGCAATAACAGGTCAATAAGCTGTAACAAGTAACTGACTGTGTGACTGTGCCAACTCCATTGTGCAGACATAAGTATGATTAGCTCCGCCAAGGCTGAAGGCCTAGGAAGGAGGTTATGTTTTCACCGGGGGTGGGTTGTTGGTTTGTCTGTTATCAGGATTACTCCAAAAGTCCGCGATGGATTTGAATTAAATGTTTTGGAGGAGTGGGTGGTGGCGCAATGAACAATCCATTCGATTTTGGTGACGATCCGGATCATGATCCGGCTTTGGGAATTTTTTTTAATAACTCCTCTCAGTCTGTGCATTAACACCACAGGCTTTAAGACATGTGCAGTGTAACTGATGATGCGTTCATGACGCGTCACACCGCCTCTTTCCTTCAGAGAGAGATAGAGAGATTTGGCGTTCTTTCACATTAAACTCAGTGAAATCACAGTTGAGTTGGACTAGAGCACACAAAGTAAGGGTAAGCGACAACGGTTTAGGTGAGTTTTATTTTGTTTCTGTCCAGTTTGAATGAAGTGTTTTACGATGCTCCGCTACGTACAGCTGATCTCAACATAAATACAAATACACGTTGATGATGGCGCAAGCTGAATGGAGAGGGGGGGATATCGTACTCAGGCAGCTTGGCGGAGGACTGCACTCTCCGAGTGCCATTCTGGTTTCTTATGTCATCCAACAGATTAAATAAACTGGGAAAAAAAGTTTGTAAACTTGTGTTTGGTGGATTATTTCTCTGCTGTTACAATGCTAATTGGCATTGTATTTTACATTGTTGGAAAACCTGTTTATTTACCTTCACAATGATGTCCAACTTGTAAGGATCATGCATTTGTGGGATGAGCAGCACAGCTGATTATATGGGTAGCGCCCAAGAAAAAATGCTCTGCCAATGGTAAACAGTGTATTCTCCTGTTGGTATTGACTCTTGTTTTGAGTTGTTTGGTGGATTGGATGATTGAACTCTCTATCAGTAACAAGGAACAAACAAGACATATTGATTCATTTAATCCACCGTCAGGAGCCTCAATAGCGGTGGAAGATCCATACGCAGCCACAACAGCCTCGCACCTCCTCCTCATGCTGGTCACCATCCTGGTCACACGTTGCTGTGGGATGGCGTTCCATTCTTCAACCAGGATTCGTTGCAGGTCAGCCAGCGTGGTTGTGTTGGTCACTCTAACACGTACAGCACGCCCAAGCTGAACCCACAACTGTTGAGTTGGGTTGAGGTGTGGACTCTTGGCAGGCCGTTCCATTCTCTCTACTCCCACGTTGTGGAGGTAGTCTGTGATAACCCTGGATCTGTGGGGGCGAGCGTTGTCATCTTGGAGGATGAAGTTAGGTCCCAGATTGTGGAGATATGGGATCGCCACTGGCTGCAGAATCTCATCCTGATATCTCACTGCATTGAGATGGCCTTCAATGATGACAAACCTTGTTTTGCCAATGAGGGAGATGCCCCCCCACACCATGACACTGCCACCACCAAAAGATGTTACTCCATCGGTTCAACAATCAGCATAGCGTTCTCCACGTCGTCTCCATACTTTGACCCTGCCGTCCAACTTTGGCAGGCAGAACCTGGACTCATCACTGAACATGACATTCCCCCACATGTTCAGGTTCCATTGTCTGTGTTGTCGACACCAGCGCAAACGGGCCTGACGGTGAAGGGCAGTCATTGCAGGCTTCCTGGTAGCCTTATGAGAATACACTGTTTACCATTGGCAGAGCATTTTAGCAATTTTTTCTTCAGCGCTACTCAAATAATCAGCTGTGCTGCTCATCCCACAAATGCATGATCCTTACAAGTTGGACATCATTGTGAAGGTAAATAAACAGGCTTTCCAACCATGTAAAATACAATGACCATTAGCATTGATACAACAGAGAAATAATCCACCAAACAAAAGTTTCTGAAAAAAAATTTCCCAGTTTATATAAAGGACAGAACCTCAATGGCAAGAGTCAATAAAATGAAAGAAGTCTAAATCCTATTCCTCTCTGTCTCTCTTCCTCTCTCCTCAGTCCCTTCAGCCTCAGTCTGTTCAGCACCAGGCCTGCTGCCATTCACTGACTTCACAGTGATGTTGACTGATGAGGTCAAAAACCGGACTACCAAAATGCTGCGGTTATCTACGCCTCAAACATTTTATCAACCTTAACAAATGGTTTAGTTATTTGTCTAACAAAGTAATTGTAGGGATTCACATAATCAATAGTTTTGTAGACTCAATTCAAAGTAAGGAAACACTTATATGTCTTTAACATTGACACCAAAATGAATCTCTATTTCTCTGCAAATGATATGTTGGAACATAAAACACACAAAATTGTGGAAAATATTGTAATTTCACATACAGGTAATTAACAATGACGAATTAAGTTTAACTAATAAAGTGGTTATTGACAAATCTATGTGCAGTACTAGTACGCTGAAACACATCCGTACAGAAGTACTCAGATCCTTTACTTAAAGGAACAGTGTGCAACATTTCGTGGGATCTATTAGCAGAAATTAAATATAATATTCATTGGTGTATAATCAGCTTCACAGAGTCATGTTGCTCCTCCATGTTTCTACAGTAGCCCAGAACGGACAAACCAAACTCTGGCTCTAGAGACTTTTGTTTTTACATTACCTGAAGGCCACCATAGTTCCCCGGAACTATGGTGGCCTTCAGTTACCATAGTTTCATAAGCATGTTGGGACATGCTTATGAAACTATGGTAACATGAGCCTCAGAGCCTCAGAGTGCTAAACCGTGGTACCGCCATCTGCTGTCCGTTGCTACTAAAGTAGTATTATTACTAATGGATGGATGGCCTCTGAGCGAGAGGAAAGATGTTACCACGGTTTTGCACTCGGTGGCTCACGTTACCACAGACTTAGAAAAGGAAGGAGTGAGCAGAGAGGTACTCATTTGGTTGCAATCTGCAACCACATGTACTGTAGATGCCACCAAATCCTACCTTGAAATAAAAGTAGTAATACAACAATGTAAAAATACCTCACTAAAAGTCCTGCTTTCAAAATCCTACTTAAGTAAAAGTACACAAGTATTATCAGCAAAATGTACTTAAAGTACCAAAAGTAAAACTACAGTACTCATTACGTATATATATATATATATATATATATATAGAATTTGACTGTTGTAGCTGGTAAAGGTGATGCAGATTTTAACAACCTTATAAAGTGTTTAACCTCAACCTTATAAGATTGTTGTTTTCAACAATCAACAATTCAACACTTGGGTCTTATTTTCTGCAGAAAATGTGTGGGAATTCTGACTGCTAAAAGTAATTGCAAAGCTTTGCTGAAAATGCAGAAATGTGAAATGACTTGCCTAAAAAATGTTTAAGCTCAAATACATTGCACTGCACTGCTGAAAGAACTGGAAGTTGAAATGTAAAACTGGCAGAGTTGGAAGCTGAAGTGCATCATCTGAAGAAGCTAAGAGCTGAAATACATTGCTAGAAAAGCTGGAGTCTAAGCTGCAATACTATCAAAAGTGGAAAATGAAGTGAATTTCCTGAAAAGGCTGAAAGAAGAAATGCTTTGCATTAATATCTGACAGATGAAATTGCATTGCTAAACACTTCAGAACAAAAAGAAGCATCAGGCTAAAGAGCTGAGAGCTGGAATGTATTGCCTGAAAGGGAGGGAGCTGTACAACATTGAATTGAAAAAGCTGAAAAACAAATTACTTACACCAGGGCTGGACTAGGACAAAAAATCGGCCCTGGCATTTTGGCCCAGACTGGCCCTATTACCAGTCATTTGTGCTGTGTGTACCACGTTTTGTTGAAGGCTCTGTTCGAGGAAATCCCTTCAAATGTGGTTGTTTTGCATACTTGCAACTTGCAACCATACTTAGGATTATACATGCTGTACAGTGCCAGAAACAGGTTAAGGTTAAGTCTTATCGGACCTATCACATTCAGACTCTGATGGGGGTGGCCAGTGCCAGCCCCGGCCCCCACTTTGGCCCCGCCCCTGGCAGACATACATAAGCAGACAGACAGATACAGAGACAAACAGAGAGAGATGGATAGTAAACAGCAGAGAATCAGAAGAAGCAGAGAAATGCGCTGGCTTCAGCTCCTGCGGAGATTAATAGTGTGGCGCTTCCGTTCACTACGGGAACCCACTCCCTCCCTCATCTCTCTCCCTCTTTTCCCCACTGTGGCCGCCCCGCACGGAGCGATTGGGCCAGCCCAGTGTCAGTTAAGGAAAAGAATTGGGTTGATTTACCTGTTTTATGGGCCCCAAAAAAAAAAAAAAGAAGTCGGCCCAAAAGGACGTCGGCCCAACGGGAAAACGCCCGATATATCAGATGGCCAGCGCAGCCCTGACTTACACACATGTTCAAAAGAAGAAAATGATTGATGAAAATCAGAACAAAGAAAAGCTGAAGTCCAAGGCATGGAAAGTGCAGACGGATTTAAAGTTTGTATATGACCTGAAGTTTAATGAAAGGTCCTTTCAATTAAAGTGTAAGGTCTTTGAAGTAACTTTTATTTTGTGTGACGTATGTCATTACTTAAGTCCTGACATTATGACATTGTGTATGTGAAAACAATGGCATGACCTGGAAAATGGAAAGGTACTGAAATAGTGTGTCTGTGGATCTTCATGGAATGTATTTGTAAGACGTTTGACCGTAAGACCATTGGTCTCAATGTTTAACAAGTATGAAGCAGACTGGTGACCTCATTACTAACATGTTTTAATTGTATATAGTAAAAATTCTGGCAATGTCAAAACTTTGTGCTTATGCATATTGCATATTTAATTGTCCTAGTAGGGATGACTAGTTTATTGAACTGAATTAAACTGAACTACATTACATTTAAATTATTTGAACATAATTGAATTGAACTGAAATGAAAATTGGAAAAACTAATTATAATTAAAGAACCTTCTCTGTCTTAGAGTATTGTTTTGCACCACGGGGGCCCTTTGGTTAACCAGAAGGAAACTGCCTTTTGGCTGCACTTTGGTGGCAATTGCACTGACAAATGCATGTAGAAAGAGGAAAGATTTTTTAAAACTCTTCCAATCAACTTTGACTAATAAAAACAAAAACAATTGAGTTTTGAGACAGAAATTATCCCAAAATATACTTTATCCCCATGTGAATTAGCTTAACTTTGAAACTCTCTATCGATTGTTTGATTTGAGCTTTACATCAAAAGGTTGATGGTGTAACTCATCAGACTAACTGTGCGCTCACCTGTGTTTAGCCCCCCTTTTAACTCAAGGAAACAAATGTAACTTCAAATAAAATGTGATTAAAATATAGACTTTGATAATCAATTAATCTAATCATACACCTAAAGGCTTGCAACAAAACAAATAACCAGTAAACAAAAAAAAAAGAACAGAGAAAATACACAAAAACGGTACTTGCAATACCAAAACCCATAGTGCCTACACAATATGTTTTTAAAATAGTTTTATAAGGCAGGCAGGACTCAACAATATACCGTCAGCATCAGTAGTAGGAGGTATGTTCAAAAGACGCATTGTTGGGTAACTGAAATCTATCCACACATCCTTCTTTCACCCATAATTTTCACTCTATTTAATTGTTTTGTTTTATGATAAGCACAGTACACAAATATTATTGTGTTGCTCAAGACCTTTAGTCAAGATTCATGGGTAAATATTAAAGGGATGCAATATCTGAGGATTGGGCATTGACACTTCAACATGTGGACCGGAGGAGTCGGGGATCGACCCGCCGACCTTCCGATTGGTGGGCGATTATGGAAGTTTTTATTGGACTCTATTAGTTGTAATCCACAGAAGACATTCCACAAATGTGTACCATGATCTGCAAATATTTCACTACCCACAAACATGTATTTTTGTATTTGTGTTGTGTAAAGTCACATCCACAAAAATAAAGGACGATTTGCAAATATTCATAACTTACTCTGTAAATACGTATTTTAAAGTTTACAAGTAAAGATATATATATATGCATTTCTGCATCTGTTTCTACACATGGAATGATATATGCGCATTTGCAGATTGCTTTGTCTCTCGCGGCCAGTTAGTTCATTCCAAAAGATATTTTCACTGATGCTGGCTCACGTTAAATAAAGATATTCCATGTCGTCTTTCACCTCCAGAAGCCAGGCTGTTAGTTGTCTCCTTAGACTCTTCTTCTATAGCTTTAGACTGTAGTTCCGTCAGCTCAAGGGAGGGAATGTCGCCCCCTCGTGGTAGAGCTAGTAAATGCACCTCTTACTTACAGATTGTTTCTACCATTTGGACAAAATTACGTAAACAAACCGGAGGGTTGTGCAAATGTCACGTGGCCCACAAATGCACAGGAAGCTATCTACAAAAAAGCAAATATCATGTGTGTAGAAATGGTGCATAAATGCGTATATATGACTTTACATGTAAACCTATAACATTTTTATGTGGAATTAAAATATGTATTTACAGAGTAAGTTATGTGTATTTGCAAATCGCCCTGTATTTCTGTGGATTCAATTCAATTCAATTCAATTTATTTTTGGATAGCGTCAAATCACAATAGAAGTTATCTCAAGACGCTTTATATATAGAGCAGGTCTTAGACCGTACACCATAGTTTAGAGGCCCAACAGGATCCACCAAGCGCACTGTGGCCAGGAAAAACTCCCCGATTACTGGGAAGAAACCTGGAGCAGAACCGGGCGCAAGGCGGGCAGCCATCTGCCGAGACCGGCTGGGGGGATAGATAGATAGATAAAGAGAGAGAGAGAGAGAGAGAGAGAGAGAGAGAGAGAGAGAAGCAGCCACAATATTAGCCTAGCATCTGTAATAGCTAATAGAAGTAGGACTGATAACACAAAACCAATAGTGGTGGATGGAAAGAGTGATAACACAACTATCGGAATTGATATCATTGGGTCGTCCTCAGACGGGCTTTCAAGTGGAGCTTCCAGCTGTCTCAGTCCACCATACATCTGGCTAGCTCGCCAGCACTGTCCAGCATCTCTCCTCAGTACGTCCATGTGTGTTGGTGTGGGACGTCCCTGTGATCGCATGCTTGCTGGGTGTCTAGATGTCTTTGGCAGTGACCGAGAAGTGTTATTCTCCAGGCTGCCACTTTGTCACTAAGTGTTGGTAATCCCTCGTTGGCATTGGTAGTCCCTCGTACAGACGTAGTTAATTAATGATGGTAGCAAGCATGCACCGGACGCGGTAGCAGAAGCAGCCGCAATACCGGAGACATCCAGATCCAGGTGAAACCCCGCTCCAAGTGTACCCCTGCTCCAGGTATAACCTCTCTCCAGGTGTGACCCTGCTCCAGGTATGACCTCGCTCCAGGTGTGACCCCGCTCCACGGTTAGCTGTGAAACAAGGAGGCACAAGGACTCCCGGGAAGGAATGAAGTTAGTAACAACATGGACATGGGACATGAGTATATACAGAAGGAGAGGGGAGCTCAGTGTGTAGGAAGTCCCCCGGCAGTCTAGGCCTATAGCAGCTTAAGTATAAGCATTATCAAAGAGGAAAGTCTTTAACCTACTCTTAAATGTAGAGACGGTGTCTGCCTCCCGGACTGAAACTGGGAGCTGGTTCCAGAGAAGAGGAGCTTGATAGCTGAAGGCTCTGGCTCCCATTCTACCTTTGGAGACTCTAGGAACCTCAAGCAACCTTGCATTCTGTGAGCGCAGTGCTCTAGTGGGGTAGTAGGGTACTATGAGCTCTTTAAGATATGATGGGGCCTGACCGTTTAGCGCTTTGTAGGTGATATAAATGTGGCTTCGGTACTCACTCACTCTCTTTCTATCAAACATACACGTGTGTGTGTCAATTTATATGATTAAAGCCAGAAATCTTCAGCTGAAACATACAGTTTAGCTTGTAGGTTAATAGCAAACATTCCACATTTATTGTTGTTATTTATATTGTAGTACAATGCACATATTTTACATATATTTTTCCTTATTTCCTGAACACTATTGGATATGTGGGAGATAATTGACACAAAAGATGTGGAATTAGTTGTGTAAACACAAATTTCTTACTGGAATCAGTGAACTGACACCAACCTCATTCTACAGAGTACAGACTGTATCGTACCTTATGATGACCTTGAAACTTGTGTACCTTCCAACGCTCTCCTGCCTTATCTGTATCTTGATACTGTGTTGCTTTCAATAGTGCACTGTTCCATGTGTTGTCCATGTGAGTCTAGCATGATGTGCAGCAATGAAGGCCAAATGGAACAGAAAATAGAATAAAAGTAGCATTGATAACAGTTCCTTAAACTCACAAACAAAGGCCCTGTTCAGACCTGGTATTAACATGTGTCCTCAGTGATCCGATCACAAGTGGACAGCTCTAAGTACAGGTGTGAACACACTCAAAATGCATTGAGGACGCATTGAGATCGGATCTTTCAGACCACATTCAGAGGTGGTCTGGGCCACATATGACCTCATTCTTTTAGCAGTGTGTAGTGAATGTGTCCTGGCCACATTAAGGACCGCCGACTCATCTGATGTTCAACTGGTATCCCCTCAGGTGAATAAATAGGCAGACACGGGCGCTTCTCAGCATGGAAATGTCCTCTGTGCTCTACTGTATCCTGTCGGTACAACTGTATTTTATTAAAATAGATCTTGTTTATAGGCTACATATCTACAGACTATCAGACTACAGACAGGAAGTGCATTATTATCATACTGTCGGAGATGTGTCGCTGTTTTTGTTCCGCTGCTTTGCGCGGAGCTGAGACCCGACCCGACCGCCTGTTCTCTGTCCTCCCGGCTCTCTGGAGCGCTGTATCCTGCTGTTGTCTGACAAAAGCAGCGTGCCGGCACTGGCGGCGCAGAGGTCCCCGGGACTGCCGGTACAATAACCTTTTATTTTGATGTTGATACAATGTACCAGAATTCACGAATATGTAGGATATTACTACTGACATTCATGTAATATTACGTCACAACGGCTGCTGTATTAGCTGTGTTTACTACGTGTTTATTTGCATATAGAGCGAGGAAGTGAGATCGGATTACAAGTGGTCACTGAAGACGCATGTGGAGACGCATTCTAATGCCAGGTGTGAACAGACGTACCTAAAGCTGTCCACTTGTGATCCGATCACTGAGGACGCATGTTAATACCAGGTCTGAACAGGGCCATAAATCAAGGGTTCATGAGCTCATTTGAAAAGCAAATCTTTTTTCATGATATAATTAGTATAAGAAGCAAATTTGTTTCAGTTTATGCCAATTTAGGATTGGAAAGCCCGTCAAATACTGAAGCTTTGCCACGGCTGTCGGTGTGTGATATCGCCATGGCCCCCTTTAATGCCAGTATGAGCGCACCAGGCTTTCCATTTACTACAATATAAACCCATCCACGGCAACAGTAACCCCTCAGGTAAAGTGAGCCAGGAGTGACTGTGGTGACGTTGGTTAAAGAGTTAAAAGATACACACCGGGAGTTTTGGCAGCTCAGCTGTAGTTTGTTGGTTTAGCCTGGTAACATGGGTTAATCAAGTTTAATGGACAACTTTTTGTGTCAGACCATATGCCAACACTGTTAAACTGAAGTTGGGTGTAGGCATCACCTGAATGTATTGATTAGCGGAATGAAACAGAAACAGACTGGACGGCGAGTCAGTCTTCCCACAGTGTTCAGGCAGACTCCCACTACAGATTCAGACAGAGCCAAAGTAATAACTACTGCTAGAAGAGGGTTTATCGATGTGTATGCAACCACACTCCATGATAGACAAAACAGAATTCAAACTTATATTCAAAGTGCTTGAGCCTCGCTACCATGTGCCTTCACATGTGCATTTTAGTCAGTCTGTTGTAACTGTCCTGTATAAACGAGCACAAGCTGCAGTTGAGGAATTAAAGGGTTGCATTCTGCTATTACGTTTTTGTAATTACAGATTTTAACCATCACTCCCCAGTGAACAGCCTGTGAACATTTTCTAAATCTAGTTATCATTATGGATTTTCCATGTTCTTAGGAGTCTGTTCACACTGATATTGGCTAATAAAAAATAACTTTCATTTTGTAAGAAAGTGAAAATATTAAACTAATAACTAAATTAGAAGAAAAAATTTACTTTTATTTTTTTTATTTTAAAGTCCGGCCCCCACAGTGCCCTTGGACAAATGCAGCTGCTGCAATGTGTCTGCTAGAGGTGTACACAGACATCATTATCTGTATCTGTTTAACCAACAAAGTTATCCATCTCTACATCTGTATTCGGATAGAAGACCAGAAGTGGGTGTGGTTTATACCGGAAGTCATGTTGAATTGGTCAAATGTTGTATTTTCTAACCTAATATTCATTGGCAATGCAATTTTTGTGCCTTCAAAGCAGGACCGGTTCTAGCCTGCTACATTAGGGAGGTCTGGTATAAATAACAGGTGGGTACGTTGGGTGGTAGGTATTCCAGAGTATATTAGATATAGATATAGAAGGAGTGAATCCGAACACTGACTCTCACCACCAGCTGTTATCACAACCAGCTTTTATCACATCAGCATTCCGCTAATTCAACTTAGCCACAACACACAAGCTAACAATCTAACATGCAGCTGTACATTATCCTGTAGTCACTGCTGTATGCATCATTGGCAACATTACACAAGTTACAAACAGTAACAAACTGTCCGACATATAAATATAGACATAATGAGACCGCGTTGATACAATGATGCATTTCCACCGGTCTTTATATAGGCGGCAGTTCCAGAATCATAACGAAACAATAACAACAATGTTTCTGGTAAATAAACGTCACAACTTACATTTCTCTGGAGGCACATCAAACTTGACAGATGAATAAAAAACCTCTAGTCATGCTGTCCCTCCTAGTGGCTGGACCCCCCTAGTGGCTGGCCCCTAATGGCTGGACCCCCTAGTGGCTGGGGACCCCTAGTGGCTGGCCCCTAATGGCTGGACCGCCCAAGTGGCTGGCCCCTAATGGCTGGACTCCCCTAGTGGCTGGGGCCCCCTAGTGGCTGGCCCCTAATGGCTGGACCGCCCTAGTGGCTGGGGCCCCCAGACCAGCTGTACTGCTATGCCCTTCAGAACAGCATGACAACAACAGTAATCATCTAATGGGAGAGATTTATTATAAAAAGCTTGTCAGCTGATCTGGAGCTGAGGTCTTCAGGTGTCCCCTGAAGGTCTTCAGGTGTCCCCTGATGTAATATGCTGAACTTTTTTAATAGTCCTTTATTATTTGTCTCCTACCTTAAATGGCTAAACTAAGATCAACTATTTCAATCTTAAAAAAGATATATACTGTATGTTAAGAAATAAAATGATTGCATCAACTATTTTGCAGCCTGCAGGTGGATTCACTGCTTTATAGAGTTACTGCAGTTTATCAGGAGTTTCAAGATTGTACAAACTGAACAGTCGATTCAAGGTAAGTGTTTGTTTATTGCAGCTTAATCATTTTGTTTCTTTACACTCTTGACTTTTTTTTTATCTCTCTTCCTCCCTCTGCTGGACTTCATCTACACCTACAGTTAATTCAGGTTAAGGCCAGAAATGTAATGGATGGATGAGTTACACGTCATGATGCCCATTAATAAATGTTCAATTCAATTCAATTCAATTTATTTTTGTATAGTGTCAAATCCCAACAGAAGTTATCTCAAGACGCTTTATATATAGAGCAGGTCTATGACCGTACACCATGGTTTAGAAACCCAACAGGATCCACCAAGCGCACTGTGGCTAGGAAACACTCCCCGATTACTGGGAAGAAACCTGGAGCAGAACCGGGCTCTGGGTGGGAGGCCATCTGAGAGAGAGAGAGAGAGAGAGAGAGAGAGAGAGGCAACCACAATAATAGCCCAGCAGCTGTAATAACTAATATAAGTAGGACTGATAACACAAAACCAATAGTGGTGGATGTAAAAGAGTGATAATACAACTATCGGAATTGATATCATTGGCTCGTCCTCAGACGGGCTTTCAGGCTGAGCTTCCAGCTGTCTCAGTCCACCATACATCTGGCTAGCTCACCAGCACTGTCCAGCATCTCTCCTCAGTACGTCCATGTATGTTGGTGTGAGACGTCCCTGTGATCAATGCCCGTGCGTTGGTTCACGCAGCACAGCATGCTTGCTGGGAGTTCTTGATGTCTTTGACAGTGACCGACAAGTCTCATTCTCCAGGCTGCCACTTTGTCACTAAGTCTTGGTAGTCCCTCGTTGGCCTTGGTAGTCCCTCGTTAGTCTTGGTAGTCCCTCGTACAGACGGAATTAATTAATGATGGTAGCAGTTGGTCTCAAGCAGGCAGCGGACGTGGCAGCAGATGCAGCCTTAATCCAGGTGACATCCTGATCCAGGTATAACCCCACTCCAAGTGTACCCCTGCTCCAGGTATAACCTCGCTCCAGGTGTGACCCCGCTCCATGGTTACCTGCGAGACAAGGAGGCACAAGGACTCCCGGGAAGGAATGAAGTTAATAACAATGAATGGGACATGAATATATACAGAAGGAGAAAGGAGCTAAGTGTGTCATAGGAAGTCCCCCGGCAGTCTAGGCCTATAGCAGCTTAACTAGGGGCTGGTCAAAGACAGCCCTAACTATAAGCGTTATCAAAGAGGAAAGTCTTTAGCCTACTCTTAAATGTAGAGACGGTGTCTGCCTCCCGGACTGAAACTGGGAGCTGGTTCCACAGAAGAGGAGCTTGATAGCTGAAGGCTCTGGCTCCCATTCTACTTTTGGAGACTCTAGGACTCTAGGAGGACAATTTTAAATTCTATTCTGGATTTTACAGGCAGCCAGTGCAGAGAAGCTAATACAGGAGTAATATGATCTCTTTTTCTAGTTCTTGTCAGTACACGTGCTGCAGCATTCTGGATCAACTGGAGAGTCTTAAGAGACTTATTGGAGCAGCCTGATAATAGGGAATTGCAGTAATCTAGTCTAGAAGTACCAAATACATGGACTAATTTTTCTGCATCGTTTTGAGACAGGATGTGCCTGATCTTCGCAATGTTACGTAGATGAAAGAAGGCAGTCCTCGAGGTTTGTTTTATGTGGGAGTTAAAGGACATATCCTGATCAAAGATAAATCCCAAGTTCCTTACGGTGGTGCTGGAGGCCAGAGCAATGCCATCTAGAGTAACTATATCATTAGATAATTTGTTTTGGAGGCGCTCAGGGCCAAGTACAATAACTTCAGTTTTGTCTGAGTTTAACATCAGGAAATTGCAGGTCATCCAGGTTTTTATGTCCTTAAGGCATGCTTGAAGTTTAGTTAACTGGTTTGTTTCCTCTGGCTTGATCGATAGATATAATTGGGTATCATCTGCATAACAATGAAAGTTTATGGAGTGTTTTCTAATAACATTGCCTAAGGGAAGCATATATAAGGTAAATAGAATTGGTCCAAGTACAGAACCCTGTGGAACTCCGTGACTAACTTTGGCGTGCATGGAGGACTCATCGTTAACATGTACAAACTGAGATTGATCTGATAAATAGGACTCAAACCAATTTAGTGCAGTTCCTTTAATTCCAATTAAATGTTCCAGTCTCTGTAATAGGATGTGATGGTCAATGGTGTCGAAAGCAGCACTGAGATCAAACAAGACAAGTACAGAGACAAGTCCTTTGTCCGATGCCATTAGAAGGTCATTTGTAATTTTCACTAGTGCTGTCTCTGTGCTATGGTGCACTCTAAATACTGACTGATAATCCTCAAATAAATGATTGTTCTGTAGAAAGTCACACAGCTGACTGGTGACTGCTTTCTCGAGTATTTTAGAGGTAAAGGGAAGGTTAGATATAGGTCTATAGTTGGCTAGGACCTCTGGATCGAGAGTGGGCTTTTTAAGAAGAGGTTTAATTACAGCTACTTTAAAGGACTGTGGTACATAACCTGTTAGTAAAGACACATTGATCATATCCAGTAAAGAGGTGCTAACTAAAGGTAAAACTTCTTTAAGCAGTCTAGTTGGGATAGGGTCTAGGAGACAGGTAGATGGTTTAGATGAAGAGATCAGTGAAGTCAGTTTGTGGAGGTCGATGGGAGAAAAGCAGTCTAAATATATATCAGGTTGTACAGCTGTTTCTAAGGTTCCTAAGTTTGAGGATAAATTGGTACCAGTTGAGGGTAGGAGGTGATTAATTTTGTCTCTAATAGTTAGGATTTTATCATTAAAGAAACTCATGAAGTCACTACTACTGAGAGTTGTGATAAAATATGTGATAAAATTGTGATAAAATAAATATGAGGCATTTCAACCTTCTTTCAGCTGCGTCCCTGTCTCCGGTGGTGTGAAACGGACTCAAAACCAAGCATTAAAATAAATATAAAAACATAAGTCAAAGCGGTAAACACCAACAGCATAAATCCAGCTGTCTTCTTTAAACTGTGTTGTTTTTAGTGTGATTATGACTTAAACTTCTTCATCTTTGTGTAATATTATCATACATTCCGTGCACTGAGCTATGATTGTTCAGTAGGAGGTGCTTTTATATGGTTGATCTCTTATCTGGAACATAACCTCCTGCGGAGCAGGTTAGCTGTTCAGTTACCATGGCGATCCACCCCGGTAAAAAGTGATTCACCTTCGTAGGACGGAAAACCCTGAAGGGTTAACCCTGAAGTTACCTCACTGACCCTAAATCCTGCTTTGTAGTACAGACCTGAGATTGCACCTTCTGACCAAAATATCAACATTGCACATAAAATATTCCATAATCTATCTGTCAGATAGACATACAATTTAAAGTACAATGCATTCATGAGCCACATGGGATAAACCCTTTAAATTCTAAAGACCCAAATCACAGACCACTGTTAACACTACTGCCAATTGTGTATGCTATTAATGTCTGTACAAAAAACAATAAAGAGATTTGAAAAAATAAATAGATAATTAAAGACCCCTCTGGTGCCATGCTTAGAAGAAATGTGTTATTTCTAGGCTCACTGCGAGTAAGGCTCTAGGAATAGTAAAATATTTTATTCAGAATACTTATTACTTTGGAATGTGAACACTAAAGGAGATTTATGGTTTTTAGTCTCAGTTATTTTAGGAGTTCTATTTCATTCACGCTGCATTAAGCACAATGGTCTCACTAAAAACCTTTTTGCTTTATGTCAGATTGGATAACAAACCTGACTGAGACAACTGTGATACTCGGGTCACACAGTCATGTTTGAGTGTTATTGTGGACTTTTGGATGGAACATTAAGAATGGCCACACATACATGTACACCTATGGTTGCCAAAGCTATTTAACCTTCTACAAGCACTTCTGATGGAGTATACTGGCAGCTTATCTGTGGCTTGTTTAAAATATATATATATATATATATCTATATTTATTTTTTTCTCTACCTTCTGCCACTTCAGAAAGACTTTCTGACATCACAAAGTGCTTTTCATCTTTTCTTTTTAAAATGAGAGAAATTTTTTAAAAAAAGGACAGCATAGCAACAGCAGGTGAGATAAAATAGGGGAAACATCATCCTTATTTTCATTTTTTGTTTTTATTTATTATTTTATTTAAAAGGGACCATGTACAGTTTAAAACATAAATGTCACCATTTGATGCACCGTACCAGATTATAGCTTCAAGCTAATTCACATCTGTAGTCCCTTGGCAGGTCAAAACAAAGCAACATACTAGAAAGAGCATACAAAACGCACAATACACAGCTACACACAATAGCACATCACAAAGTATGCTTGTCAAGTAAAAGCAAGTCATGAAGACCATGGAATAAAGATCAGTGAGTACATAGCTGAGCAGCTTTCAGCAGACGTTTTAAGTTGCTTTTGAAAATGCTGATAGAGCTGCAGCTCCTCACATCGTCAGGCAGGCTGTTCCACTGATTTGTGGCCTTAACAGAAAAAGCTGAATTCCCAAATGCGGTGCAGCGAAATGATACAGTCAATCTTGCATAGAAGATCTTCTTAAGGATCTAATAGAATCTACTGAGCGAGAATGCACAAAATCATGCAGTGGAGGAGGGGCCAAAGCATTTCGAATTTTATAAACGAGGCACAAATTTGGAAATAACATAAAACTCTCAAAGCTCAGTAAATTATATTTCTCCAGTTATTTGTTTAGAGTTTGTTCGTATAAGGACTCAAGAGGTCTTAGAGTGGTTTACCCAGCCTGCCCCCAACACGTAGACATATGGGAAAGGATCATAGCATGCATAAATATCTTGGCCGTGTCTAGAGAGAGATAGTTTCTAATACTTCTAAAATGTGCCAAGTTGTACTTGATGGTTTTGACCATTTTTTTTTTACATGTTTCTTAAAATTCAAATTTGAATCCAGTATTACGCCAAGATATTTAAAATCAATGACTATGTCAATCCTCTCACGCTTAATGAGAATATCAGCATTAAGAGGTTGTACGGTCTTAGAAAAAAAAAACATACCTTTTGTCTTGTTAACATTTAGACTCAGACATGATTGATCAAGCCAATGTGAGATCCCTTCCAGCGCAATTGTTAGCTTGGCAGCTGCTAACTCAGCTATTTTTGAATGTGTATATACAACAGTGTCATCTGCATACATTTGCAGTTCTACATCATGTCACTGTTGAGGAAGATCATTAATATAATGGGGGACTTAACACTGACCCTTGTGGAACACCCATAGTGCACTTCAAGTTACTGGACAGTGCATCACAAACTTTAACACATTGCATCCTATTAGATAAATATGAAGACATCCATGCCAGTGCTCTAGTTGAAAAGTTTAGATATTAGAACATCATGATTGACTGCATCAAAAGCTTTACGAAGATCTAAAAATACAGCACCAACCACACCTCCTTTATCGAGCCTTGAGTTGATTTGCTCTGTTAAGTACAAGGTAGCAGTTTCGGTGGAATGATTAGCTCTAAAGCCAAACTGCATATGATGTAAACCAAAATGACTTGTACTAATATATGTTGTCAGTTGCTCAATGACAATCTTCTCAGCAACCTTTGAGAGTACTGGCAGTATACTTATTGGTCTATAGTTACAGGCTTCTCCAGACTTAAAATACTCCAGACTGGCACGTTTCCAGTCATCAGGGAAAGAACTGTATTTAAAAGACAAGTTAATTAAATGAACAATAGGGGGAGTTAAAATATCTTTGTGTGATTTAACAAACATGGTATCAAACTGGAAAGCATCTCTATATTTTGAGCTTTTTAAGGAGCTGATGATTTTGTTCACTTGTGATTCGTTTGTCTCTACCAGCTCAAAAACCTGGCCTGTAGCATCTACGGGAACAATATCCAGGTGCTTTTTTGTAAAAGTTTTTCCTAGCTCACATACAGAGTCAAGAAAAAAAATATTAAAAACAGGAGCAACAGCAAGATGATCTTCAATTAACTCTCCTTGTACTTTAAGGTGGGGATCCCCTAAGAATTTTGGATCCCTTTTGGATTATCAATATCTCTCCAGATCAATTTACTGTTACCTTTTGCCTCATTCAGCATGTTGAGATAAAAACGAGATTTAGCTAATCTTAGCTCTTGGATGACTTTGTTCCTTAAACATTTATAGGTCAGCATGTCATAGGGTCTTCTAGTTTAAATTGCCCTCTTAAGTGCAGCATCTCTAGTCTTCATCAGCTTCCACAGATTTTCATTGAACCAGGGTAAATGCTTTTGATCTTTAGATTTTATCTAGACCCTCACATTGAATTTTTCCCTCACGGAGCTGATTCTTTGAGTAAGAGTATTACTGCCATAGTCCAGATTGTCAGAGGACAGTACATCATCCAAGTTCAAGCTGTTGATTTCACTGGAAAATTCTTCTTGCTTAGCTTTAGGTATGCACTGACGAATCTTTGCCTTAGTCGCTGTGTTCCTAAATCTATTTTTGTCAGTTTCCTAGCAAAAAGGGTTAGGTTATGATCTGATAAGCCGGTAATTAAATTATAACGTTATTCTTTCTGGTTTGTTAGAAAATATCAGATCAATTTGTGTACTGGAGTATTTAACAATCCTTGTGGGGCCTTTTACTAGCTGTCTAGGTGGAATTTGTCTGTAATCATTTTTAGTTTTTTCCTCTTAGATTTATCCTCCCAGTTTACATCAAAATCCCCCATAAGAATGAGTTCTTTCTTGAGATGACACCCTTTCAAGACTTCTGTAATTTGATCATAGAAAGCGACATCTGCAGAGGGGGGCCTGTAAACACCCAGGATATTAAATGACATATATTGGGACAAGATTATTTTTACCCCGACATATTCTAATGTCTTAGCCGCTCTGAAGACCAAACATTCACATTTTATGTTGTCTTTCACATAAAAAAGCACACCACCATCCTTTCCACCAGTTCTATCTTGTCTAAATCATTGGTATCCGGGTATTGTGAATATGCCCGCGGGAGTCGTCTCTTTCAACCATGTTAGACAGAGAAAGCCCAGAATTGAATCAGACAGAAGATGAGTTAGCTGAATGCGCTTTGAATTAAGGCTTCTGACATTGAAATGTCCACCAAATAGCCCCCTCGGTTTCAGCTTCAGGTCCCATAACACTTTTGCTTGATTGACAGTTTGAAAAGTTTTGAATAAACCCTGCTTCCTCATGGCTGGGTTTCGACACACAGAGGTGCCTGTGACAGATTTATTGAGGGTCACAGTGGACCTGTCAGGGTCTCCGCAGTCCAGCATCGGGTTTTAATAAAGTTCAGTCCATTAAGGGAGAAGCCCCGCTCGGAAAGTTCATGCTCACTCACCACCATTGGAACCGGAGGACTCCCGGACACACTCGGGCCTAACGTTGGATAAGCACCGAAGTTCTGCGGCGTTCCAGAGGACACTGGTCCGGGATTTAGTTGTATATCACCGGAGAGCATGAGCAACAAGAATACAAGATCTGTTACCCTCCGACACGGGGTGACAGATGACCTGTCCGTAGGACCAGTGAGCCGCTACTGAACCTGGGCACGTCAGTGCCGCAGGACAGAAGAGTAGATTGCAAAATAGCCCAGCAAATTGTGATGGAAACTCACTGTAAGAGCATCAACTGGCCACAAGCCAACGTTTGTCCTGAGCCCAGCCGCCGGGAGTGCACAGTGGTCCAACAGCCACAAACAGGTACTGCCGCAATGACAAGCAGCAGCAATCCGAAAAGCACGCCACGAAACAAAGCCCAGATGTTCTTGTTGTTAAAAAGCTGCTTTGTACTTGACACAGTTGATGCAGTATTTGACAAACATGCTTTGTGATAGGATAAACGGCCTCCTTGGTATAACAGGAGACACAAAGTTGCAGGGCCTACCATACCGCAACTCCACACTGCCGCCATCAACCAACCAAAAAAAAGAAAAAAACCTGACATTCCTTTAGATATGCGTCATAGTGACTCTTATCATTCCCTTGTCAATAATCACAAAATTGAGGTAAAAAGCAACCCGACCTACCTTCATACATAATCACTGCATGCTTGCCCGATCTGCACTCGTCTGCTTTGGCTTTTTGTCTGTTTGTCAGATGCGTCCCTTCTGGTTCTACCTGTCTTCTGTAATATAATGTGCTTTTATGTTTATGTCATTTTTTTAAATGCTTGTGCTGATTGTGTGCTCATGATATGTCTTTCTGTTCATCATGCTTTGCTGATGTGTGTTTTATTTGTTATTTTAATGGCCGATTTTTACATCAGGCCGAGGGACAACAGTTGAAAATTAGCCTTTTGGCTAACACTGGCACATTTACTGTGAGGCCGATCAATGTGTATTGTCCCTGAGAATAAATACATAAAGAAATAATGTAATGTTGAAAGTTTGTATCTCCCTATATGGTCATTCAGTATCTCTTCATCACCGTCTGTTGTATCATAGAAACCTCTCCTCATGTTACAACAGGTTCATATGTGTTTGTGTGGGTGTAAGAGTAGATGTAGGACATGTCACAACAGAACCCAAAAGAATAAATGTTGAAATCCCCCAAAAATCTGAAAGGTGCTTGTGTGTCTTTGTGCACGTAACACATAAGGTACAGTCGTTTGTATGCAAACAATTACGGTATGAATAAATCAGCATGCAGGAAACCACACTTGAAGCTTCATTCACTTACATACAGTGTGTGTGTGTGTGTGTGTGTGTGTGTGTGTGTGTGTGTGTGTGTGTGTGCGTGTGTGTGTGTGCATTTGTGTGTGTGTCATTTAGCCAGTAGTGACCTGAAAAGGGGCCGGGAGCTGCAGGTTACTGCAGTATGAACTAATATGAACTGGACAACAACTGACTGGATAGAGGTCAGTCAGACAGATTCTATTATTATTATTATTATTATTATTTTATTATATGACACTCTTCATCCTCAAAAAGACCCCCCGAAAGTAGTTATATGAGTGTTATATGAATTTTTTTCATCATATTTCACCTTTTTTACCCTAATATACACCCCCCATCATTTAAATGAAAGGCAGAAGATGCAGCTTTAATGGAAAGTCTTGATTAGCCTAAACACTAGTACTACAAGTACGGCTGGGTTTTGTTTTTCCGCAACGTGTAAAATTGCCATAGCTCATAACTGACTACGTTAGCTGTTAGTCTGTTACACTGTGACATATGATGCATTATTTTGGATTAAACTACGCAACAATTTATACATTTGCTCCTACATGATGAGTACTTTTACTTAAAGTACATTTTGCTGATAACACTTCACTTTTTCTGAGCACTATTTTGAAAGCAGGACTTTTTTAATAGAGTACTTTTACATTGTAGTTTTGTTACTGTTACTTGAGATGAAGGATCTGAATACATCTCCCACAACTTAATAACATTACACAGCAGCCTATAACCAAAGCTCAAAACACAGGAACCTGCTATAAATGTTAATACACAGACTAACATTAGACAAAATCTATATCAAAGTTGTCAATGAATACATTTTAGATGGGAAACCCCAGTAAAATAATGTCAGCATCCCTGGGGCTGTCTGCCCAGGTGCTAAGTCATTTTATTTTGTAGGTAAGAACCATACAGTCCTTCAACCCTAAATGATGTGTGCAAAGCCACTTTTCAAGGTTGATACCCACTTGTTTTCTGACAAGGATGCAAAGGTCAGACTACTATATGATTAGCAGATAAGAAAGTGAAATGACAAAACTAATACAGTACAATAGCTCCTCAGTCACCCTAAACCTTGACCTTGACACAGCCAGTGAGCTACATTTGTCCGGGATAATACATATCACTCTTTATCAGCATTTATAACACAGCAATTCAATTCCTAATCAAGGACGGGAGGACTCTGCAGGTAATGTCAAGTACACAAATCCACTGGTGACTAATACCACTTTTACTAAAGTGGCTTGCACTGAACTGGATGTTTTATTATCAAATAGACAGAACCATCTTTTTTTCACTCTTATTAGTGTAACAGCAGTACATCAACCTCCACTGTCTGCTGTCCACATGACCTCGTCAGTACCAATGGCTAGAGAGTTTGTAAGAGACACATCTTTAAAGAGATATTTGTCTGAATACACAGAGTTGTGTAACTTGTCTGACCCGACCACCATATCAGATTTCCAGCCACCTATTTAAATAATGTGTATTTACCAGAGCTGACTGTGACGGCAGGTACTATAGTTGTATTGGATGCATGTCTTGTATGGACAAGACTCCAAACAGCAGCAAGACCTCAAGTTTCACATCAGAAAACTGGCAGGGTGTGTTGATCCTGAATATCTGACCATCTGAATATTTGAAATAATATGGTGACATTGGGAATTACATAAAAGAATATGAAATATATTAATCCTCTGAGACCCACAGGGCCGTATACGATCCCAAAAACCATGTTGTCACCAGTTGCAGATTAAGGTGGTCATGGACCCATAGGCTGGTTTTGTGGGGCCTCATACCATTTTACCGAAACAAAAGCGAGAGCTGAGTAATTCATTGACAGAAATTGAGTAATAACATGCTTGAAATTTAAAGACATATGCATAGACAGACAACAGACGGATAGACACACATGCAACTATAGCCTGTAATAGCCTATAAACACAGCAATGCCTTAAGCCTGCAGCTGGCAGAATGTTTTTGGCATCACTGGGCAAAGATTCCATAATAACCTTTCATCATATTGTAATTCAAGTGTTCTGAGAGAAAACTAGACTTCTGCTCCTCGTCATGGCTCTGTTTTCAGGCTTTAGAAGATCTAGCCTGTGACGGGAGACTTTGACCAATCACAGGTCAGTTCAGAGGGAGAGCATTCCTATTGGCTGTTCATTCAACGGGCAGCTGTCAATCACTCGCTAACTCCGATCAAACTGTCAAACTAGGCAGCGCTGATCAAGTTCTGTTACTGTAATGCTTATTTCTCTCCTCAAATGTTTTCAGAAATATCTTGTTGTGGACTGTTTAGCTTTAAAATGAGAAAGTTTGCTCTGGCTGGTGGGCGGTGCTTGGTATTTCCTCAACTGATCTCAACATGGCTGCCGGGTCACAAACTTTCTCATTTTACAGCTAAACAGTGCACTACAAGATGATTCTGAGAACATCTGAGGAGAGAAATAGACATTACAGTAACAGAATATTGATTCATATCTGATCAGCGCTGCCTAGTTTCACTGTTTGATCGGAGTTAGCTAGTGATTTGTTTTCCCTTCATTCTGTGACATTGAGTTTCTTGCTTTTGGTGTGGGATTTCGTGCCATGTAGTCTGTACTGACTGCAGTGTAAATGCATCTGCGGGAAAATACGCTCAGAGTTAGTGACGTAGGATAGGCTAAACAGTGAGAAGACTGGTTACTGTGGGAGGGAGGTGAGTTGGATGGGTCCAACCAGGAGACCGCTGTTTGTGTCCCAAAGTGTTCTTGAGTTATTTTGAAGTTGCGTTTGTGATGCTTGTGATGTGTTTTCCATCGTTGTGTTACATTCCTATTTTAAGCCCAACCATGATGATTTTACTAAACCTAACTGAGTGGTTTGTTGCCTGAACATAACTGTGGTTGTTACCGTAGTTAAAAGATAAGTATAAAAGATCCAACTGTAAAGCAGCAGGGCACTTCAGCCGTTATCATTTGACATTAGTGACGTTTTCAGTTCATTAACCTTATGAACCAAGCCAGTTTCTTTAATTGTGTCTTGGAAACGTAACCAATCAAATCCTTGTTTATAGTTTTCTGGTGTAAAAGCAGCTCATATTATTATTATTTACAAGTTTATTTGCCAGGGACCATGTACAATAAACATAAATTATAATACTTACGATACAATACAAATCTAATGCATTATACAGAAAAAAAGCTAAAACCTAATTTCCATCCCGTCCATGAGATGCATGCATGTAACCAAAAAAGGGTTAACCACTGTCATGCTGTAGCCAATCAGGAGATGTGTTCAAGAGATATAAGGATATTGTGTGGCTTGTTCTGGTGGGAAAATATGTTTCTGAAAACATCTGAGGAGAGAAAATAGGCATTACAGTAACAGAATATTGATTCATATTTGATCAGCGCTGCCTAGTTTGACCGTTTGATCGGAGTTCTCGAGTGATTGACAGCTGCTCAGAGACGGCAGACTCCAGATCAGCTCTGATTGGTTGTTTTCCTCTGGTCTGTGAAATCTTGTAGATGCTGTAGATGATGATGTCGATTAGGAGCATCGGAGAACACAGAGGAACATGATTTTTTTCAGATACCTGTCTCATGTACTACTGTCAGGATACAGTGATGTTTTATAAAAATGCCTTTTCTTTAATCATATTTGCTCCAACTTGCCTACTTCAGCTTTAACAGCAAACTAAGTGAAAGGCAGAACAGATGAGCCAGCCAGCACAGTCAGCAGTGGTTCCAGTTAGCAGTGGTTCTAGTCAGCAGTGGTTCCAGTCAGCAGTGGTTCCAGTCAGCAGTGGTTCCAGTCAGCAGTGGTTCCAGTTAGCAGTGGTTCCAGTCAGCAGTGGTTCCAGTTAGCAGTGGTTCCAGTCAGCAGTGGTTCCAGTCAGCAGTGGTTCCAGTTAGCAGTTGTTCCAGTCAGCAGTGGTTCCAGTTAGCAGTGGTTCCAGTCAGCAGTGGTTCTAGTCAGCAGTGGTTCCAGTTAGCAGTGGTTCCAGTTAGCAGTGTGCAGCTGACCCCACCAGGCAAGTTTGATTTTAATAGCATTATGAGCGCTTCAGAATAGCATCAAGCCTGGATAAACAGACACAAGAATGTCAAGTAAATACACTGATGTACACACTGGGGGACGAAGCTGAGGATATATTGAATGTTTCCGATATCTTTAATATCTGTCTGAATACTGAGCGGGTTGATCATCACACATTGATACCAGAGCTACCAAAACGTATGACAGAGTTTCCTCAATGGCAATATTTTGTTGCACCATGCAAGTTAAGATGAGGCTCGTGAAACCTAGGTCTTTACCTTTGATGAAGAGCGGCTTGAGGTGGAATGAATGTAGCGACGAGGCGGCTGCTATGAGGAACCTGCTAATAACTGGATTTACATTCACTCAAATTTCAAAGACTTTTTGAACTACTTTCCACAGACATTAAACTTGAGAAAATGCTTTGTTTGGACTTAAACTTTGATCAGTTTTTCACTTCTGCCTACACCTCTATCATTGTTATCATGCAGGTATTTTATACTTTGTGTTTACATAATTGTTAGTGTCTTCATGGAGATGTATAATTCATTATTACTCTAACTCACCATCTATCAAACTGTGAAGTGTTCCTCTTAAATGCAATTTGTTGTCCTTTAATGTTGTTTTTCTGGATGAACTTGATTTCATCTCCACCACTGGCACAACGGCAAGTCTTAACAGGTCACACTTGTCAGTTGTCACATACCGCACAAAAGCAATGTTCATTTCTACTCCTGCCTGCACTCACAGTCTTACAAACACACACGCATGCACGCACACATGCACACACACACACACACACACACACACACACACACACACACAGGACCTTGAATCTATTTACCAACCCAGATCCACTATCACAGTACAGCCCTTCAGGTAACACTGTCCATGGACTCCGGTCAAGGCCATCACACACACACACACACACACACACACACACACACACACGCGCGCGCACACACACACACAGCATGCATGGAATCCTATTTCCTAGAGAAATCCCAGTAAGATAACATGCTCGATCATTTCACATCTTTAGTGATCACAAGAGGACACCTTTCTACAAAAAAAATAAAAATAGATGCTTATGTTATGTTATGTTATATGATGTTGATGTTAAATGATCTATATTTTTCCACTGAGAAATATTTTAAAAACTGATCAGATCTAACAACCCTAGCTGCAGGTTTGAACATCAATCACTATCAGAACATGTAGAAATTATGTTTTATTTTATTTTAGCTGACAACTGCTGAAAAGAATCATCCTCCCTATCCTTTATCTAGAAATAAATGCAGGGTTATCTTAAACAAATCATTGCAGATAGGTTACTCATTTTGTTGCACAACAAATAATGAAAAAAAAATGAACTTTTTCCTTTTGCAATTTAATATCTGCTGACTGCAGTGATGATATCATACCATTCCACTGAATCTGCCCTTGGGCCCACCCTAAGGGAGAAAACAGGTATAAAAACCTGCCACACACAGCCTGTCATCACACTAGGTTGAGCCAACGGTGCACACAGGCTGCTTGCACAATTTGCAGTGACAAGCAGTGTCACTTTGCATTCTTAGTCTCTGAGTTGGAAAACTCCAGGAACCTCCGGCAGCATTTTTAATACGTATTCTTCTTTGACTGTTGACTTTAATGCAGCAGTTAGCTAATTGCAGTTCCTATCAGTGTGATCTGTGTGGAGCATTAGTGGTGGTTAGTGAGCCTCCTGGCGTGTTGGATCTTCCTCTAATCATTATCAACAACAACAGGATCACCATGATAATAAGCATCGCTCTGATCTGGGCAGTAGTGGTGGGATTCTGCTGCCTTCTATGGCTTGCTGTGGGGATACGACGCAGGTAAGACTAGACATAGGACATGTAGGATGTAATGTATTATGCATTTCTTATAGTTTAAGTTCCTGTATTTTATTAACACAGTGTGTATGGAACATTAAACATTTATAGGAATCTGATAATGTACGCTGATCAACACTGACAGTTTTTTCCAGACAAGCAACAACATAGTGCATGTGGCCACTTATGTAACCACTGTTATGCACTGTGAATGACATGCATACATGCAGTGTGTGCCAAAAGCTTTTGTAAAGATGCTAGAATTTGTTTGGTATGTTGTTGATTCACAAACATTGTCACCAGTGTGCTGTCAGTGCTTAGATACTATGGTCAAACTATTGTCAGATTGACAAAGAATTCTGCTTACAAGAGCGGCATTATGCAATTTAGACTGGTATTTAACTATAACAACATGATTAACTGGTTTGTAATGTTTTGGAAATGTCGTGGCTGTTGGTCATAGTTCAACTTCAAGGAAACTGGGCTAATTGACAAGGTCTGAATGACTTTGAATGACTATGGGTAGTGCTGGTGACAAAATGGGAGGGTTGCATTACATGATCTGTACCCGAAAACCCTAGGACACGGGACGCCCTGGTATAAGGCGCCGACCATGACCGTAACGTCCTTGGTTTGCAACTGGTTTCTAACCTTTGTTGTAGAAAAAAAGTCCATTAAATCACCAGGGTGCCCCAATCTTATTCTTTTAAATTATTAACCAATAAAACGCAATTTTGTCAGTGGGGCTGCTGCTCAGTGCAACCATGTATAACCATATTTGGTTAATTGGAGGTTTTTCAGATTACTTGAACAATACAAATCCTATTTTGTGGATCCAGACAATTTTCCTGTGTCTTTAACAAGGCTGGTTTTGTTTTGGACATGGACAAGGTTTTCATTGGACAAAAAGTATAAACTTCCATGAGCTGGCAATAGGTTGAATCACTATTGCTAAATATCAGTCAGTAATAGTAAGAAGCAAAATGAGCGGGACTCCTATAGAAATGCCAGGGATTATTACTTTGAATAAATATAATCCTCATAACTATCTATTTTTGTCAATGCCCATAGGCTACCTGGTGAGCCTGCAGTTGAGAATGGCTTCATCCCCTACCTGGGCTGTGCTCTGCAGTTCGGGGCCAACCCTCTTCAGTTCCTCCGCAGCCGCCAAAAGAAGTACGGCCATATTTTCACCTGCAAGATTGCAGGCCAGTACATTCACTTCCTGTGTGACCCCTTCTCTTACCATTCAGTCATCAGACAGGGGAGACACCTGGATTGGAGGAAGTTCCACTTTGCTACGTCTGTCAAGGTAAATTCTAAAACATATTCTTCTTCTTCTTCCATAGAGGACATTTTGATGCTACCAGTGAGTCTTTCAATGGGCCTATACCTCTTTTCCCTACCCTCACCAGGCGTTCGGCCACGATAGCTTTGACCCTCGCCATGGCCACACCACAGAGAACCTTCACCAAACCTTTCTGAAGACCCTGCAGGGCGAGGCTCTACCCTCACTGATAGAGACCATGATGGGCCACCTCCAGGATGTCATGCTGAGGTCAGACACACTCTGCCCCAGCAAGGACCACTGGGAGGTGGATGGCATCTTTGCTTTCTGCTACAAGGTCAGTTATTGGACTTTGGTCTGAAAGCATACCAGACACTGCAAGAGGTAGTCTGCTATCGGACCTAAGGCTCTACAATTTATAGCGGACACAGTCTTGATTAAACTGACTCCCAAACCTGACTTCTAAATGTCAAAACAAGTCAATTTCCATGGCTTCAACTAAAAGATAGCAACAAAGGTACCCAAGAGACTTACAGACTAGATTTACAGTAATTATTCAAGCTTGGACACTGTACAGTATCAGTTTGCATTCCCATACCCCTCCATGCCCTACAGTTGGGCTCAGTGTTCCCAACAGTCCTAACAGGTTTCCTTCTGTCCTGCTGTCCTCCAGGTGATGTTTGAGTCTGGCTACCTGACTCTGTTTGGTAAAGAGCTTGGTGAAGACAAATGCCAGGCTCAGCAGGCGGCTCAGAAAGCCTTGGTGCTCAATGCTTTGGAGAACTTCAAAGAGTTTGACAAGATCTTCCCGGCGTTGGTGGCTGGCCTGCCCATCCATGTCTTCAAGAGTGCCTACAGTGCCAGAGAGGTTAGTGGGCTTTCCCTACAACCATCAAAGAAATCAAAGACAAAATGAACTGCCTGACCATGATGCCACAATGCCTCGTGCTGCCATTTCTAACAATGATTAGCAGTATAAGCTTTACATAAGAGAGATGTCTTTTTATACTTCTTCTTTTCAAATGTCTAGAATCTAGCAAAGACCATGCATGCTGAAAACTTATCCAAGAGGGAGAACGTCTCTGATCTGATCTCTATGAGGATGATCCTGAATGATTCCTTATCTACCTTCAATGATGTGAGCAAGGCCAGGACCCATGTTGCTCTGCTCTGGGCTTCACAGGCTAACACCCTGCCTGCTACCTTCTGGAGTCTATTTTATATGATCAGGTATGCTGATAGTTCTCTTTTTCTTTACTGTGTGGGCTCTAAAGAAATAAAACACAATGGATTTCTTAACTCAACGGGCAATATTGGTTGAGAGTTCTGCACTGTTTGAACAGAATAATAACAAAGTATTTGTAGTCTCTAACAGCTCTTCATCGTTGTTTGTCTTTCTATTGTCAATAGTTAGGTGTGTTTAATTATACTCACGAAAACACATCTCTGTTTTCACAGATAGCCTGGGGCTAGGGTGGCTAACATTACGTGCTTACAATTAGTCATATGTGTGTATGTTTATGTCTGTATCTAACCAACATTAGACCAGTCTACAGTAACTCGCTGGCCTAACACAGCAGACCAGTGCAACATCCAAGGGGGAAAAAAATGACTTTTTCAATTAAAAAATTGTTGACTCTGATGAAGACAAAGTAGGCTAACTGTAGACTAACATTTCAAATATAGCAATATGCTGCAATTGTGCCATGATTTTATATAATTTAAGTTTTAGGACAAAGATTTTTCATCGTTTAGTCTAGCACATTGGATTTGAAATAGAACAATGACTGAGGTCAAAGTGCTGACCTCCAGCAGGGTGTTCACCCGTAGAGATAAAATGCCTGCTGATGTCTGTGGGTCAAAGACTTCAGACAGTAATTGACTGCAAAGGATTTGCAGCCAAATATTAAATATAATAATTTGAGTTTATGTCCCATAAAATTGACGGACTGTGTTCTATATAATAAGGGCTACAATTCTTACACTGTTCATCCAATATATATCATCACTATGATAAACCAGTATTTATAGACTTCTATATATTTGTATCAAGCATCACAGATACAATTAAATTACACTGTGGGAAACTAGACACATGGTAATAACATAAAATTAAAGTATTTCTTCCTGCATAAGTTGAAGTGACAGTAAGTTAACCAATATCATTAAGTTTAACAGTTACAGTAACATGACTAACAGCTCCCGTATCTGTGTTCAGGAGCCCAGATGCTTTGAAAGCAGCTTGTGAGGAAGTGCAGAAAGTTCTGGAGGATTCAGGTCAGATGGTTGACCCTAGTGACCCAACACTGAAACTGACCAGGGAGCAGCTGGACAACATGCCTGTTCTGGGTAAGATTAGCGATAGTTTAATAGAACATAGAAGTTACTTGTACGACAACTACAATTGTTAAATTTAAGTCTGGCAGTGCCTACGGGGTATACAATAATCCACTGTGGTCTATGTACAGAATTTGGACATGTTTTTTTTATTACAAATACAGTAAACAAATGTTATGAAACTAATTACTTTTTTCATGTCGCTCTGTCTACTTTCTGTCTATAGACAGCATCACAAAAGAAGCTATGCGTCTTTCCAGTGCTTCCATGAACGTGCGTGTTGCGAAGGAAGACTTCCTGCTTCACCTTGACAACCAAGAAGCTTACCGTATTAGGAAAGATGATGTTATTGCCCTATATCCACCCATGCTGCACTACGATCCAGAAATCTATGAGGATCCCTATGTAAGACCCCTATGTAATTACTACTTAATAAATGACAAAACTACCCTTTTCAGGAAGTCACTGTCATTTGTGTTGCCCTACTGAAAGCTCATCTTCCTCTCTCCCTCTCTCCTCTTCACCCTGCAGGAGTACAAGTTTGACCGTTTCCTGGATGAGAAGGGTCAGGAGAAACCCACCTTTTACCGCAGCGGACGGCGGCTGCGTTACTTCAACATGCCTTTCGGCTCTGGGGTCACCAAATGCCCCGGCAGATTTTTTGCTGTGTATGAGATCAAGCTGTTCCTGATTCTGGTGCTGTCCTACTTTGACATGGAACTATTGGACCCTGCTATCAAAGCCCCACCTCTTGACCAATCCCGTGCTGGTCTAGGAATCCTCCAGCCTACCTACGATGTGGACTTCAAGTACAAGTTGAAATCAAAACACTAAGCTCTTTGTGATTGAAGTAGATATTGTACATAGTGTATATTTAACAGTGTCAATGAAGATGCCTTGTTGTATTTGTAAATAGACTGAATTATATATTTTTGTTGCTTTAATTTGCTGCTGAAGAACGTGTATTCTGCACTTATGGAGCCCTTGCAAACAGTTTCACCTTCAGTGCATCTGGTCGTGTTGTGCCAAACACTTCCTGGCAGACATTTGGCATCTCAGAGTAAAATTGCTGAGTAGCATCCTGTTGACAGACCTAGACCCATATCAATGTATAGAATAAACTTGTTTTTTGCCCGTTTACCCAAAATCTTGTAGAGTGACTTTACTGCCAACTGTTTTCCAAATCAAGTGACAGAGTTTTTGTACCTTGCAGGCAACCATTGGTTTTAATAGATTACATTATGCCACATTATGATTATGCAGTGTAGAATCCTTAAATCAGGGGTGTCAAACATACATCCAGAGGGCCAGAAAAGTCATTAATTCCAATTTTTCAATGAAATGCACTTCTATTCCTATTTGTCCACTGGGGGTTGTGCTGTCCTTATAAGAGTAGCAGGCCCTATACTGGATACGCTATTATCCCACATATCATCCCACATGCTTACGTACAGGCTATGTGACACAACACTGTCAAGCATAGGCTACTTTTCATGCAGGAGCCGCCGGAAACTGTCTTAGAAGAGTCTGAAGAAAAGTGGACAGTCGGGTTTTCCAAGAAAAATTAGGTAAATGGGAAGCCAGTGTGCTCGTTGTGCACCTTTCACTGCTCAAGGAATATAATATTCTGTGCCACTGTCAGACTCTTCATGCCGAAAAATACAAGAACTTGCAAGAACAAGTGAGAACAGAGAAGATAAATGAATTGTTGGCATGTTTGAGGAAACCGAGAGTAGCTGAGAGGTCAGCGAGACACCTCAGGCTGTTCATCATCTGTTTTGTAAATGGATTGTTCATTAATTGTGAATGTTTCCAGAATGTACATGTACTTCTTTACACTAAAAGAACGGCAAACACTTGGAAGTGTTGTTATAAGACAGTGACCAGAGTCTTCCCTGTGATTGATTCAGACAATCACAGTAATTGATTCTGTAGCCTCACCCCCACCTCAACCCTTAGATGTTTTAATTCAGTTACCCGTTGAAATGCACATTTCTTTTGTACATTTTACAATAAGTGGAATACCTAAATTCTGTTTCAAAGTCTTTTCATTGATGAAAAAAGGGAGCTAAAGTTGCCATATTAAAAGAAAACAATGTACATTTCAATTTCAATTTCAATTTCAATTTCAATTTATATAGCATCAAATCATAACAGAAGTTATCTCGAGATGCTTTATATATAGAGCAGGTCTTAGACCGTACACCATAGTACATGACCTTTGTGTCCTCAGTGATAATGCATGTTTGCTTGTTTCTTTGAAAGATGATTTTTAAGTCAAAAGTACCAATGGTACCAAATGGAAGCCTGGCAGATAGGATATCAATATAAAAATGGAAAAAGGCATCAGTAAAGTATATTGTACATGACTAAACCTACAAAAACACTGGTATGCTCCTTTAAGCTCTAGAGCGACTGGAAGTTCACATTTACTACCACTTCAGTGTGTGACTATCACAACCAACATTCTGCAGTGAAATATGTTCTATGTGTTTATTAGCCTGTAGAAATCTGTGTGAACACATCAGCTCATCCATTCTGCTCTATCACCACTCGTTTGGTACTTTGTCATCTCGCGTCAGCTAATTTATTCTGTGAGGTGAAGTTGCTGAGCGCAGCATGACCAAACTCTCTTTTTGTTTTATCAATAAATGCATTACTCTAATCAGTATCATTTACTGACTTCACCTTGAAGTAGAAGATAGAGATTCCATCAACCTTGGAGTTTGCCCTCTCTAGTTGTCTCACTCCCAAACTCTGCTGTCACTAAAGACATGTCTGATTGTTGTCAGAGCCATCTTACCTCTCAGTATAATTATTGCAAGGCATGCTGCTTAACAATAAGATAGGTTGTAGCCCCGGCTCCTCCAGTCCACATGTCAAAGTGTCCTTGGGCAAGACACTGAACCCCAAACTGCTCCTGAAGGCTGAGCCATCGGTGTGTGAATGAGTATTTAGATCCTGATGGGCAGGTTGGCTCCTTGTATAGCAGCTTCTGACATCAGTGTGTGAATGTGTGTGTGAATAGGTGAATGCTAACATCAGTGTGTGAATGTGTGTGTGAATGGGCGAATGCTGACATCAGTGTATGAATGTGTGCGTGAATGGATGAATGTTGACATGTATGTAAAGAGCTTTGAGTGGTCAGAAGACTAGAAAGGAGCTATATAAATGCATGTTCATTAAACATCCAGTTTGTGAGTGCTGACTCAACAGATAAACAGCTTTCTGGACTTTTTCATAGGCTACTGTGAATTACATAATAATTACATGAATACATCTGACAGCAGTTGGACACGGACATCAAAATGTATTAGCATTTCAAAGTTTCACTGCAACAATTAATATTTTCACATGAAAACCACACATTTATAAGCATTTACCTTCCAAATTATAAGTTTCCATGCTCTGTGAGTAGAAGAATAAATAGTAATATAATAATTAATTTAATATAGTTCACTGTAAAATACAGTGAAATCTCAAGGTGCTTCACATAAAGGGTAAAATAATCAATAATACACAAAAGTAAAAAAAAAAAATTACACAAAAGAACCATGCAATTATAAGGGTTTAAATAGGATAAATAATATTAGAGACAAACTATTTAGAGACCCAACTTTAAAAGGAAAACAGATATGATCCAGGACCATAAGGGAAGGCAGAGAGGAACAGGTGAGTCTCAAGATTATATTTAAAAACAGCAAGTGGCTCTGAGGCCCTGATCGTTGCTGAGCTGTATGTGATGAACCTGACAATCTAAAGTTTTTCACTAAATGAAAGTGTGTGTGTGTGTGTGTGTTGACGTGGACATGCTGTACAAACGGAAAATAAATCAATACATTTGTACACTTGTCTGTGTGCCATGTTCTGATATCTCTACCTGTTACAACAAAAAAGCTTTCTTGTCCTGATCTGTCTACCTCTCTCTCTCTCTCTCTCTCTATACATATACAATATATATAT
>CAKAOI010051437.1:43183-62122 GCA_916701655.1 Sebastiscus albofasciatus | reverse complement strand
CAATCTCCCTGCAACAGACCCACGTCTGTGAGGAGAATAGAAATTAGGCGACTTTGTGTTTTTCATCATCCATGGTATGAATTGGAATTTGGCCCCGCCAGGAGTTGTTTCTTTCTTGTAGGAAGGTGAAAAAGATCTTTCAATATATGAAACTGTGTAAATACTAAACCAGTCAGGAAGACCTGACGTTTGTATTGTTTGGCGTAGGTGTGTAGTGAACATATAAGCTGCTTATTTCCTCTAAAATGATAAATCAGCACTTTTTCTTGCAGAGAAAACGGTGCAAGAGATTAGCTGAAAACTAAACAAAGAGCATAGTGTGAAGGGATTTGCTCTGCCACACGGAGCCATGTCGACCAAATGAGCATACAGCGGCTGTAGCTGCAGCTTTCTGTGCTCTCTCATGACACTGAGCTTTGCAATGATTCTTATTCTCTAAAAATGCCCATTAGCACAACTTTCTGCTCACTTCAAGCCCGTGGATCAGATGTTGAGCACATAGGTCCCATTGTATGGAAATATACAGATCAGTTCAGCAGCATTAACCCTTGCCCTGTTTGTGTAACGGCGTCCAAAATTGCATGTTTGAGAGCAAAAGAACAAGAAAAACATGGTGTCTGTGTGCATTTAACAGTAAATCCAGTGGTGGAACATACATTACATTTACATTTAAGTGCTGTTCTCAAGTACTTTTACTTCAAATAAATACTTTCTTAATAATTTTATACTACTTTATACTTCTACTATACTCCATTTCAGAGGGAACTATTGTCCTTTTTTCTCCACAAAAGTTAACTAGTTACTTTGCAGTAGGGCTGTCCTAAACCAAAGAAAATCTTACCCGACTAACACTCAACACAGTCAACTGATTGATTAGTTGATTTTATCGCCAGATCTGTAAAACTGAGTTTCTCCACAAAGAATCACACAAAAGCGCCACTTTAAACCTTGTGTTTACCAGAGATGTGCTCAGAAGTTTCTTAGAAATAAGTCATTCAGCGTGAAAAAAGCATAAAAAACGACTAATCGATTAAAGAAAGATTAGTCAACTACGACCAAAACGAACAATTAGTCGACTAATCGACTAAGAGAGGGTTAGGATTTTCATTTGCAGAATAGGATTTTGACAAAACTTCATTATAAACAGTAAGTAACTGAAGTCCCCAACTAAAAAATTAGCTCCATATCAACCACCTACAACTGTTTGATGTGGAGCGAATTTTAATATGGCTTAATTATAGCTTTAATTATAACATCACTTCACAATTTAACACTCTGATAGGGGCCATTCTGCATAATGAGTGATTTAACTTTTGATATTTTACTAATACTTTGTGGTATTACTGATTTTACATAAGCTGTTTTTTTTGGCTATTTGAGGGCAAACCACCAAGTTGTAAACACTGACATATTATCACCATATGAAGTTGATATGGTGAACTTGCCTGCATCCAACAGATAAAGAGCAACATTAGCATTGATTCAGAGTCCTGTTTCTGGCCACCTGACAAATGTAAGACAATATCCACTTTCCTTTTAGGCAGGGATGGAAAGAGTAGGTTATTAGAGTAATGTAGCCTGCTCAAGTAGGGTAATAGCACTGTTACTTTCAATGTCAATGTAAACAGAATAAAACATCACCAAAGCAACAACACGGAGGTGTAAAAACAATATAAACTTCATAGCGACAGCTATAAACACATATATTAAAGCAAAAAAAGACGTTTTTACACACCTTACCACGCATACAGACGCTAGGATGCGTTACTAGGCTACGTTACTAGGCAACGTGGTGGTTGCTAATGCTCTCATCTGTAGCCTAGGTTACATGAGTTACAATGATAAACCAGTTTGTCATTGTACTCACCTGTCTGAACGTTATTCTGTGAGTCTTCTTGGTCCTCAATCTGCTCCAGGTTCAATGAACCACCTGTGTTGATGACGCGCAACATCGTAGGTGTGTTTGATTTGTGTCATTTGGGCGTGCTGGCCGGGCGGTGCGTGACATCCATGCTTAATTAAAGGTAACGTTAGATGGATGCAACTTTTTTTAAAACTAGGCTGAGATACAACAATGCTAACCGTGCAACCCTAACCCTAAGAAGGTCTACAATATAATTGCATTGTTGTGCATATCTAGAGTCTCTAACCTTACCTCTATGTTGATGCTAGTGCAGGAGTCAGGGGTCAGCAACCTTTTACTGTCAAAAGAGACATTTTAGGCACAAAAAAAAAAATCTGTAAATTAGTCAAGGTGGCATTAATGCAGCCATGTGAACTTACTTACACTTCTGGGAAATGTTCACTTTCTTAGCACATTACATGATGCAGGGCTTTATATTGTTTTATAAAAAAGTTCAGGGCGATGAGTGATCGCTCCGCTCCGCCTCGGGGTGCGGCATCCCCCTGTCGGGGTTTCTTTCACAACAATGACCGGCTCGAGGTATATTATCCCTAACATAAATGTCTTATCGATAACTCTAAAGAATATAATCAGTATTGATAACTGTATTGTTCCTACTAACCCTGAAGGAATAGTGCCCTAAACACCCCCAACTCCCCATAACCCAACTGCTGCACAGCACCTAAACTCTTAAAAACCATGGGAAATGTTGTTGATAACTATTAAATATAAATCATACTGGCCCTTCAAAATAAAGCAAAAAACATGAATGTTGTGCAGCATTCAGTATGACGTCATTATATAAACTTTCTCTCAGCACCACCAACTCTGACTGACTTCCAGCGTCCCTGTGAGTAGGCCTAGTTTAACTTTTTCTACCTAAAGTAGGCCTATACAACATTGACATATTATCCCCTTATAAAGGTGATATAGGGAACGTAACGTTCAGAGTCGTACGTCTGGCTACCTGGTAAATGTAAGTCAACATCCACTCTCCTTTTGACTGTATTGGTCTCGAGCAAAGGTTACTACCTTGTTGCCAAATGCTCAACTATGTTCATCTTTCAATCGTAGTGTTCCAACTTTAACTTAAGCAAAGAATCTGAATCCCCCTTCCACCGTTGAGCACATCGCTCTAAGTGTGCTTCACATGCTTGTACTTATGACAATATGACAAGCATGCAGCGTGTAATTGAACTGAACTTCATTGATCCTCAGGGGAGGGATTAAACACACACGCTCCCCTGACATGCTGTCTACACTCAGATTTAATTCGCCACCGATGCTCGTTCTATTGGCTCATCACCGTGTCACGTCCCTGCTCATTGGCTGGTTTCTGAGTGGGTGGAAATTGTGATCGCAAACCTTCTTAAACATCCTTTCATTAGTTACAGTACAAGCATAGACACTAGTCTGTGTACAGTGCCCGAACTGTGTCAAACATGAAAAGGGATTAAGTCACCAATCCACATAGTTGCACAATGGCCTCCTCCCTTTCTCTCCATTTACTCTGAGCTCCCCACGGGTGAGCCAGGGGGTTATGAGCAGGGGAGCAGTGAAAAGGGTAATCTTTCACTCCTTTGCATAGCACAAAGGCTTAGCTGAAGATAAGCTCACACTCTGCAGCACACACGGCAAGTAATATTAGATAGACGCCGCTCGCTTTAGAAGGAAAGTTGGTCACACATCTGAGAGATCTGGGAGGATGTACATGAGGCAATAAATTATGCATGCAGAGATACAGGTAGAACCAACACACAGAGCTTGCATTTGAGCTACTTGGCCTTTAAAAGTAGCATAATGACTACCATAATGACTGACAAGAGTGCACTGTGAAATAAAGCTTCAGGTAAACTTGATTTAACGCTCTGTTTTTGAACGAGCATGTTTGTGTGTGGCACAGGGTTGAGGCATCCCGCGGTCCATTTATTCACTGCTTTTTGCACATAACAGGTAGCTGCTGCGTTCATGAGTCAGCGGGTGATGGATGGAGAGGAGAAAAACACTCACAGGGTGGAGGAATGATGGACAGATGGGGAAAAAAAGCAAGACAGGAGTTTAGGGCAGGATAGCCGAGGGTTAGGAGGGGGGGAACAGACTAAATTCAGCAGCAGCAGCAGGATGTGAGAGAAAATGAAACAAGAATGAGGAGGGAAAAGGAGTGAGAGAGAATAATAGAACAGCGAGAAGTCGAGAAAAGGGTGTTGCAGCAAGCTGGGAGTTCAGTTTGCATGGCTCTACTCTGCGGGCGCCTTTAATTACTTTTCAGCGTCACTGCCTCTCCTGGTCATGAGCTGCATGCTCCGATCACCAGCTTTTGATTATCGGGCCTTTGTGAGGGCCTCATGCCCGCTGTCAGGCCATAATTACGTTTGTGCTGGAGAGTATCTCAGCATGTCAGAAAGCTTACAAAGCCGCCATGCATGCTCTTCTCCTCTATGGGCTTGAACTGCACGGTGCTCAGGAACGCAAAGGTTAAGGCAGGTGCATGCATACACAACATGTGATAAACTAGGGGAAGTTTATTGTGTAATTCTCAGTGTAACCATCTATTCTCTGGAGGCTAACGTTAATAGTGAGCCAGCTTTCAAGGCTGACTTGTGAAAGAAAAAGGAGGAACTGATGGCGAAAATAAATGCGATGGTTCACAATGAGACAGCACGATCAGGCATCAAGTCATTGTGAAATGCTTAACTTCTTCTAACAAAAGGATGCACTTTCTCACACACCCGACTCCATCCACTGTGTAAGCAATGTAGTTGTAACATAATGAATAACAGCCTTGAAAGACTAAAGCCACTTCCTCCCTGTTGAAACACAGCTGTCCCCATGGTCACCATGACTGGGCAACATGTACGCAAGGTGTTGATCTGTCTCCCAGGTGCTGCACTGTGACTCCCGAACCTTCCTCCTCATCCCACATTTTAGAAACCTCTTTACTTTCTCTTTTATTAACCAGCTCAGATAAATTCGTTCCCATCCTCCTTCAAGCATTCAACCAAGAGTTCTGCTTAAAGCAGCGGTGCGTAGAATTGGAGCAAATACGATTAAAGAAAAGTAATTTTTATAAAATGGTCACTATATTTTGACAGTAGTGCATGAGAAAGGTAATGTGAAAAAATTCATGTGCCTCTGTGTCCTCCGGTGCTCCTAATGGCATCTGCAAGATTTTACAGACTGGAGGAAAACAACCAATCAGAGCTGAGCTGGAGCCTGCCGTCTCTGAGCAGCTGTCAATCACTCACAAACTCCGATCAAACGGTCAAACTAGGCAGCGCTGATCAAATATGAATCAATATTCTGTTACTGTAATGCCTATTTCTCGCCTCAAATGTTTTCAGAAACATCTTGGCAGCCATGTTGAGATAAGTTGAGGAAATACCAAGCACCGCCCACCAGCCGGAGCAAACTTTCTCATTTTACAGCTAAACAGTACACTACAAGATGTTTCTGAAAACATTTGAGGTGAGAAATAGGCATTACAGTAACAGAATATTGATTCGTATTTAATCAGCGCTGCCTAGTTTGACCGTTTGATCAGAGTTTGCGAGTGATTGACAGCTGGCTCCGTTGAATGAACAGCCAATAGGAACGCTGTCTCTCTGAAATGACCTGTGATTGGCCAAAGATTTGGCCATAGATTTTTTAAAGCCTGAAAACAGAGCCATGAGGAGGTGCAGAAGTCTAGTTTTCTCTCAGAACACTTGAATTTCAACATGCTGAAAGGTTATTATGGATTTGTTTTACTCTAAATGCAGGTTTATTGCAATAACTTGCAGACAATCTACAAATTGTAATATTTTTTATCTCAGGTCCTTGAAAAAGTCTTCTCACATCTTTTTAGAACAAACGAAATGGACAAATTCCAGGCAGGGATGCTCTTCGTATTATTTCTTATCTACATCAATTTCAGTAATGACTCATTATTTATATCGTCTTCTGCTACTTGTATAACTTGTGGTGTATCCCCAGGTTCCATTTTAGGACCTATTTTATTTGCATTATGCCTCCACCGTGTTTGTCCTGTCTGTTTTTAGACTAACCTTTCTATGCATCACTTTGTCCATCTCTCTAGCTGCTCCCTACATCCCCCTGTGTCTCTGATCTCTGCTACTCCCCTTTTCCCCCATCTCCCCATCACTGCCATTCTCTCTCTCTCTCTCTCTCTCCCCTGTAATCACTCTCCACTGAACCAAAAAAGAGCGAATGAGATGGCACCAAGAGAGAACCGCAGGTGTCTATTGAAGTGTTGACCAGCCAGGCAGCCCACCTATGACCGCCCACATCCCACAAGCCTGAACTTGCCTGAAGGTCGCACCTTTCCGAGCCACCGCATGCAGCTGCTCGGGGCCTCCGGGGCCGTACAGTCCGGCACCTGCCTGCTGAGCGAAATCAAAAGGAGCCGGGACGGACCTTCAATCGCACCAAAGTCAAAAGATTCTCAGCTTGTTATTCATCTGTCAAGAGCAGAGCTAAGGAACGTCTCTGCAGGGAACACACCAATCAGATATCTGTCTGTGAGATGTTTGCCCTTTTGTGTTCTTCTTCAACTGATATATGTCAAGTAAAGTCGCAACAGAGAAATATAATGAGGAGAGCGATGAGTGGCAGAGAAAAGTGGAATAAGCTGGCAGAGTCCTGCGGAGAGGAGAGAGCAGGAGTATCCATAATCACCGGATGACACATTGACATTGTGTGGAAATGCTCCAACTGTATAAAAATGAAGCTTACAACAAAATACATAATTTGTTTCAAATGCCATTGCCAACCGAATTTAACGTTTCAGCCCCGGGTATTGTGATCTTGTGTCAGATTTAGCTGACTCAGTAACTGATTGCACATGACCCACTCATTCTGGGAGACAGCAGAGATGTGATGATGGAAATTGAGAAAAGATGTTAATTTCATTCTGCCACTCAAAACCCTAGAGAGATGAGGTCAGCCTTTAATTAATAGAGTCATGACTTCGAGGTTTTGTACCATTTAGGGAAAGTCTCAGCATTTTATAAAGACAACTTGCATTCCTTTTAGCAGAACTTTAAAGAGGGAATGTGAGCAAAACACCACTGTGAGGATTAGAAGGTTTAGGACCAAGCAGAGGTCTAGCTGGAAAAAAGTGAGCTACACAGCTTAGTTAGGTTATTATTACAGTAAACAACCTTTCCAAGCAGTTGTCGGCAAAACTATTGCACACGTATGTCTTAGAGTATTGTCCTAGAGTAAATATTGCCCGAGGGGTCTACTGCTATTATCATACAGTATATATTCTTTCTTACCATTCAGGGACAGCGGAACAGGTTTAAAACACAACACTGACATATTATCATCAAGTTAGCAAGAATGTGCCTATTTCTACTTCTTTTTTGGTCTCCACCAACTCCTGAGGGAAATATCTGGGTTTTTAAGGGCTAAATGCTCCTCTGTGTTCACCAGCTAGTTGCTAACTTTGTCTTTGGTGTTGGGCAGATAGTGTACAGTCATTTTATCAGAGCTTTTTGCCAAAAACAGCTGCCTGTGTCTAGAAACAGGGTAAATCAGAGCAGTGAGAGTGAACCAAACAGTAAAGTTGGTTCATCAACAGAAAGACCCTAAAACACGCTGTACAGCTGAGGGGAAACTATAGAGTTGGGTGATAATTCTCTAATCTTAAAAGACTACTCCACCGATTTAGCATTACACTCCCATAACATTGTCAGACTCAAGATGGACCGTTTCGAAAATGCAGCAGAACCAGAGATTTGCTGTGCGTTCCAATACTCATATGCTATTTAGTATGCCATAAAAAAGATTTAGTATGTCCCAATACAAAGTATGTCAAATGCAGTATGCCAAAAAATACCAGGATGTCCTACTACGTCCGGTCACATTTTGCAGTATGCAAGCCAGCATGCTTTTTTGGCTATTCTGACCCACAATCCTCTGTGCAGCTGATATATGAGCAAGAGGATGAATTAGTATGTCCCAACTGAATGCATACTGCATGCACCATTACATAGGCCTATTTTGTAAAGGCAGCTGCAGTGTGTAGAAAAGGTAAGAAGAAAAAATATGCGATTTGAAACATTGACATCATCTTTTCTTCGAATGCATTCTTCTTCCTTGTCGAAACCTGATGTCTACATTAACCACAATGCATCTCAACCGTTGACAGCTTGGTTGGAGATTCAGGAACATTATGCTAGCAGCGGCTGGAGCTGCTAGCCTCAAACAGACATGAGGATCTGTCTACAGAGATCTGGTAAGCTCACTTTCCATTTTTTATTTTCACACTTGTAGTCTTCACACCCAAACGATGACATTTTATCAGATTTCATGCAGCTCCCTCTGCCGCCACAGAAGGTTTTATACAACCTTTTCACACATGCAGAAGAACCAAGACCTGTAAACGGACTTTGATGTGTGAAATCGGCACAAATCCCCATTAAACCAAGACATTTTGAGCAAAAAGGTAACATTGAGGCGTCATTTTCACTGTATACTAATCTATTTTACCTCGGCCAACAGCCTTACCTTCCATCAAATTTTATAAAAATCGGTGCATTATTTGCTTGTATTTTCTGCTAAGCGCTAAGGAAACAGACCGATAAAAGGGACAGGAAACATAACCTCCATGTCGGCAGTAAAACAGGAGAATTAGAAGGAAGATGGTTAACTAGCTCCCTGATTTTCACTACTTGGCTCCGCCATCTATTCACAAAGCCTGACTGAAACTATGAAGGTCTGTATCCTGGCAACCATAGAATTAAGCTAAGTCATCCCTGGCCTGCAGCTAAAACATCTCCAGGGGAGATTTCTAAGACACAAATATGTCACATTTCAAACCACCTCTTCAGTCATACATAACCATTGTTAAAACTCCAGGTCTGGCCTTCCTTTAAACACTCTTCATTACACCCACAATTTACATCACAACTGTTGGATTCTCGGGCATTTCGGTGCTTCTAGCTTCTTCTTGTAGTGGTTATATCATCTGGAGCAAAAAAGTCTCAACTGCCTTTGATTGCTAGCGGCTGTGTGTTTCTTTCATGTGCTGTCGCGTTCAGCATTTTCGTTTGCTTTTCAGCATATAGCCAGCCATCAGAGCCGAATGCTCTCCCCGAACCAACTGCCCTGACACATGGCAAGATTTTTGTCAAGCTTCTCCTAGAAGGCAGCAATGCTACCAATTACCTCGGCGGAGCCAGCCAGCCGTCTCGCCGGTTTGACAGATGACTTTGACCTCAGCAAACACGAGGACCTTCTCTTGGTTGACACATATGCCTGCTGTTGAAGGGAGAGGTTGATGGGCTGAGGTGCGGGTATAGAGGATGCAAGCCTCATTCTCAGATTGCATCCTATAGAGTACACGCCTCAGGGAGGCAAGGACAGGTAAGCTATCTTGATAGCGTCATTCTGTGCGACCCCCACGAATGCACCTCTGTGCAGTTTCCCTCAAATGCACGTACGCACGGTGACATTTTTCCCCTAATAATAGGGTTCATAACCTGCTTCCTGCTGGGCCTGAGAGCTCCACCGTACTCTTACTGAGCTGTGAATGAATGCAGCTTCCTGCGATAAGAGGCACTGGATGTGAAGAATGACTTGTGGCAGAAACGCCGGTGTGAGGACAATAATAATACAATAATGATGTTTATTTATATGGTAGCAGTTATCAAAACAAACTGTGTCTCATAAAACTGAGATAAAAACCAAATTACAGGAATAAAACCGGCAATATCAACAAAGCAAACAATAACAGGACATTTCCTTTTGCTTCCAAACAATGTAGATGACTGAGCATCCAACCTTGCAGGCTCCCTTGTGTGTTTTGATGAAGCAGATATGACTCCGCTAATGTGTTTCCATGAGATGGAGAGTGAATATGAAAAGCTGTTTAAACTTTTACCCTCCTCTACAGCAAAATAGCCTCAGTATATCAGTTTAATATCAACATTAATGCACAGTCAGCGCCACACACAGTGGAGCACGTAACCATCTAAGTAAACTCGTATGAACTATAAGCATTCGGCAGTGTAATTGGAGCACATTTTGTGTTTCGTGGCACTGCGTGACTCCTCAAGCTGTTATTAACATTCCCTTCTGATATATCATGCTGCTAAAACACCCTTAATCAGAATAAGGCTCTCTAGCTTTACACTCCCCACGCAGCTGACTTGATCTTTTGTTTTCTGTGCCGCTTTTATTATCGTAATCAAGCCTCTTGACATACTGGAATTTCCTCCGCTGACCCACCAGGCAGAGAGCGATGAAAATGCACCTCATGAGTGTGAGCTTGTTATTCTTGGCTTTACACACACTGTGAATACAAATACAGAGTGAGCATACCTGGGTAGCAGCCTATACCACACCTCTGGTAAATATAAGTCAACTATAATTGATTTTCTGGGTTACCACAATATACCATTTATTTTAAAATCCTCATCTTAACTTCACCGCTGGAGCAGGTCTTGCTGCTCATACAGGACCTTTTCCTTTCATCAAATGCATTGTTGTTTCAGCAGTGATTTAAAGATATTGATATTTTCTCTAGGTTAAACTCATTTTCTCCATCATACCAGCCTTGGGTGAGTATTATGTTTCAAGGTTAGGATTTCAAAAGGGCTCTGCACCTGCCTGGCAGCAACTGCAGTGCAGGAGCCGGACCGCATGGTGAGCACCAGAGGCACGAATGTGAAACAGTGCCTTTGTCAGTTTATCCTCTACCTTCTCTTAACACAGTTTGGAGTAGGAAATAATGAGGTTCACCTCTCTCACTGATGTTTGAAAGAAATTTAAAGCTGCAATAACAGATTTTTTTGGGCTACTTGGGAGCAGTGGGAACAAGCTGTCTACACCACACTGTTATATTATCACCTTTTGAGTTGATATGGCAAACTTGTTAGCACACGCTTGACTATTTATACATCCAGCAGTCGCAGACTAACATTAGCGTTCATTTGGAGTCGTGTTTCTGGCCACCTGACAAATAAGTCTCAACTTTCACTCTCTTTTAGCTCCATTTTTGGTCTCCACCTACTCCCAAGGGAAATATCTGACACTTTAACTGCTAAACTCTTCACCAGCTATAGCCACTAACTTTGTTTGTCTGCTGTTTGATGCAGGACAGGATGTTTACAGTGAGTTTTGCAGAAAACAACACGTTGAGAGGGAATAGATTGACCCAAGACAGAGGGGTGGGTAAGTTGCGTGTCGTAAAACCAAAACAAGGATCTGAAAATGCTCCTTAGAGCTCAGGGAAACGGCGCAGTCGAATGGTAATTTAACTTTGTATTAATTCTTTGTTATTCTAAAAACATTGCTTTAAAGTAAGGGGTTTAGCATAAATTAAATATCATACACAGACACATAGAATTAGAGCCATAATGGAGGTCGGAGTTCACTCACACATGCCGGAGAGGTTACCAAGCCAGCTGTTACCCCTACTCGCCACACTCCTGGCATCTGGACGCCACACATTTATGCAAATGAGCAGCAATTAGTACCTTGATGCTCATTTGGCCTAATGTGCTCCCCAGATGTGACCAGATCAATGAGGACGGAGCCAAGGGGTTTGAACAGGAGAGGGTAAAATTTCGTGAATACTGATATGTCGAGTAACACGCTGGCTGACCTCCCTGCATTCAACACTCTGCAGAATGACGTACCGTACCAGAGGAGTCAATTCTCACTTTTGGCAAAGCTGTTAGTGACAGCGCATCGACCGCCTGTGGGATCATTAGCAGAGAAAGCTCAGCATACTGACACTCTATCTGAGCAAATGGCCTCTCTGAAGAGACAGGTAAGGTAAAGCCCTTAACTCTGTGCAGGGAGAGCAGACTGCCAGCTCCTGAAGCTGATTAAGTCACCGGGGGCCCCCCAAGTCCCAGCTGATTATCAAGCCTAAGATTCCTCTTTCTATACACACCATCAGTCTTCGGTCTTGGATCATCTCAGCCTCCCTGAACCTTGACCTCAGCTGCTGGAGTGAGAAATGAAAAACAACTCGAGATCGCCGCTCTGCTCCGATTGCACAACGACGATGACAGCGACACGCATTTTGGAGCAACACCTTGGTCCCCAGATCTCCAGACAGATGGCATGAGCCAGTTAGAGCACGCCCTCAGCTGTGGGTAGAGAGGGGCTGTCGCTCGACAATCTACCCGTCTACTACACTCCATCCGCCATCAAAATTATATGACCAATATGCTCCCTTTCAGCTCAAGAGAATACGCCATTATGGCCTATTTGCATCATGTGCTCTTCCAATCCAATAAAAGAAAATGTCTGAAGAGGAGGGTAATATTTGGGTAATAACCTTGAAAAACACTCTGCATTTGTAGAGGAACAGTTTCTCCTTTATGCTATCATGAGAGTGCACTTTGCCTTGTATTAGTAATTTAATCAGTATAGACACATATCCATCATCACTTTCTCAAATGGCCGAAAGCCAGCGGATGTAACTAGAAAGATGGGATCCACTCAAGTGAACTCTGAAAATTACCTTTTGTTTGAAAATAACTGTGAGCGAGCAGATGACAGTCATTAAAAAGTCTCACATGCATTCATAACTAATATGAAAATTGGCAATGTGGTGCAGCACAATTTTCTGTGCTTTCAAGAGCATCGCACTCCGAACAAGTAATTACCGAGGCAGCCTCATGAAAGTTGTCGTTAATTTGTTTGTTAAGGGCAAAGCTGCGTGAGGAGGAGAGGCAGAATGCAAATTGATTTTGGAGCACCTCCTTCCTGCTCTTTACCCTCTTTTGCAAACTTTTTCTCTACTTTACTCTAAAGACTCTAAATAAAGGCTGATTATTTGAGACAGTGCAACAACTGTGGCCAGGAGGGATTCAAACAAGAGGCTGTCACATAATGTGGATGTAAATGGATGTTCAACTGTAATATGCCCCCAAGATCTGGCAGACACGTTAACATATTGAATATTTATACATAACTCACACTTTGATAAATACGTTTAGACCACTCTGTTCAGCTCCCAGAGATTTGTATGAGTAAGCAGGACAGAGACAGAACACTCAATGCACCGTCAACTCACACAGTCTGGGATTTATGCAAAACATTAGTTAATGAGTCAGAGCATTGATTCATCTTAGTGTTATTCAGCACCAGCAGCATGTAAATGTTTCAGTTTAGACTTCAAGCTTATACTAGATGAGCTCATACTGACACGTTAGTAGGAGAATTACACACTAATCTTTGTCTGGCACAGTTTCACATGTTGCTTGACAGGACTGAAGAGACAAGTTAGAGATGAGGATAATTAGAAACAAGGTGAATTGAAGACATGAGTACTCCATAACTTGAAACAACTGCAAAGTCATTAAACCTTAAATAGGAAATGATTGCCAAATTAAATGATGTAACCATCCAGATGTTCAGATATGAGCTGCTAATTGAATAGATGAAGGGAAAAGTCTGGTGTCCTTGTAAAATACACAAAAAGTAATGGGATTCATTCACACTAAAGACTTATTTGTTGTGGCGTTCTGCCCTTTCAAAGCCGATCTCTGCTTGCATGTACAGCTGTGTCAACAGATAAGGGAACGATAAGAAGAAATTGTCGGGCTACCGCGTCCTTTGACACACACACTCTGCTCTTGTGTCCTTCAATTTAGCAGCTTAATGGTGCGTCAACCCTGAACAGAAAAGCCTGTACTGTTGGGTTACGGTTGCAAATTTGCTCTCGCTTTCACGTCATGCTGCAAAGTGACTTCCTATTCAAGTGTTCCATAGCATGAATGAATAAAGCTGCTGTCATACTGATGCTTCCGACGCTACAGATCGTGTTAGTCAAAGGCATACAAACCTGTCTGCTAAAAGCTTTATATAAACAAGAGTTGAATTGCCTGTGTTTACTTAGCTGATGCAAATTATCTGGAAGCCATGGGATCATTTAAAACAACTCAATCAATGTGACTTGGGTGCCCCCCGGCAAACACTGAGCCCTATCATCTCAAAATGATCAGTTCAAAGAACCACTGCCAGCGAGCGCTGCCATGGGAAAGACCAGGACAACAGCGGGGACAAACAAAGCCCGGGCAGACAATGAAGCCACCTGCCTCTTCGGCATCTCAAGCCACTCAGCTGTGCCACTCGACCGTGGACCGCAAATGAAAGAGCACAGCTTCGGGCAACAATTTGGGCAAAATACTCTGGCAGCCGTCCCAGTGATGGGAAACAGAAAAGTTTAGACAAATTGAATCCAGGAAAAGTGTGCGAATGTATCAGAGGCTAAAGCCAACTCAGTGATGAAAAGCACATTCGTGAATCCGAAACTTGATGGACAAAGACACCATAGACTGAATATAAGAAGTGGACGTAGTCACCGTGACATCACACATTGCTTTGTGGACTGCCGTTTTGAAGCCACAAGCTTTTTGGCTGTCGCCATCTTGGTTTTTTTGCAAACAGAAGTGACACAAGAGGGTGGAGCTAAGTATAACCGAACGCTGAATAAGACATTTTTAGGTGTTCAAAATGTTACAATTAGCTTTCATGAACTGAAAACACACTGTGAAAGGGTTACAGTTGTAAGACAAAAACACGGACAACTCCCAGACCGGACAACGCCGTGGTAGCGACCTGTCAATCACAAGGTAGCCACGCCCTAAAGCATACCCTGCTTTATGGTCTATTTGACTCTTTACCATTAACTCCTGTTTACAATGTTTACTGAGGTAATGAATCAAGTGAGTAGGGTCCTTTTCTCATAGACTTCTATACAATTAAACTTCTTTTTACAACCAGAGGAGTCGCCCCCTGCTGGCTGTTAGAGAGAATGCAAGTTTAAGGCACTTCAGCATTGGCTTCGCTTTTCAGACCCGGAGGTAGCTCACTGCTAAAGACACCATAGCTCAACAACAATGCCTGGGGGAAAATAAATAAATTGGAAGTGTTTTTGGACAGTCATAAAAAAATTATAATTTTCTCTTATAATTTGATAGAATCATATTGAAGCAAGACTATGTAACATTTAAAACAAGAATTAACACAATCTTCTTCTTACAATGAAAAGTTGAATTCATAAGCAATGAAACACTCAGGGATTTAAAGGCTACGGTCTTACTTGGTCTGGTACGACCACTAGCCTATGATAGCTAGCATTAGCTAATGTTAGCAGACTTTAGACAGATATTGCTGTTTAACAGACAGATCATTGATTTTCAACCCTGTCTCCTACAAAATGACGTTCCCATACAACTAAACTTCTTTCTCAAATAGGCCTCAATGGAAACATATTTATATACTCCAGGATTACGGTTGCAGTTTTAAAACATGTGTGTTAACGTTGTAAATTGTAACGAAACAAAAACAAAAATGCAACAAAACTACTTGGTTAGGTTTAGGCAACAAAACTACTTTTTTTAGGTTTAGTAAAAACATCTTGGTTTGGCTTGAAATGACTACATTTGTTACATTATTAAGCTACAGATGTAAATTAAAATGAGTGAACATTGACTTTTAGTTCCACACAGGACACAAACAGCGGCCTCCTGGATGAAAGGCCTATGTTAGTTTGACCCACCCACTCCGACCTCATCCATATGTGGACTTCCGCAAACTATTATTACAAATGTATCTGTGTTACGTCAAAAACAAATGTAATCTTCGACAAAATACGTTTCCCTCAACACTTAATGCAGTTTCATTGTATGTGAAGTTAATTTTTTCAGAGACAGGGCTGTGACTTCTTACAACTCCTCTCTGTTTGTGCTACTGTTACACAGCTTTAACACGTGTCCTGTAATTGCTGCTTGTAGCCACAGTGGCTGCTCTTCACGTCACATAGTCTTGTTCTGAAATGTTATCCCAGGATGACCGCCTCATAAATTTCTCATTATTCACCATGCCAGTGATTCATCCTTTTGTTTTGCTACATTGTATTTCAGTGCTTTCTTTCTGGCTAATGCAAATAAAACAGTTTAGTCATTCCTCCTTTCAAAGTGTTTTGCATCGACCTACCAGGACAAGTGTGACGTCACAGTATAATAATTGTCCTCGGGCATTGGGGAGTTTTCCTGGCACGACTCTAACACACAAAGAGAGGCTGTGCTGCTATTGTGGGTGGTTGTTACTCATTCACAGCATGACAGGTGTAATCACAGAACTTTTCCCCCAACATCCTCTCTGTTTGTCCAGACAGGTCATGCCACAAAGGGAGCAGGACTTGAATCTTAAAACATTTATAAGTGTTTGAGTGTGTGCATGCAGCTTAAACTTTTCAATGACCTTATTCACTAAAAAGAAACCCCGGGTGGGCCTCCATGACGTGCCCCAAATTGAGTCTATTGTTTATTTCTTATAGAAGTATAAGTTTGTGTATCTGTTCTTTATTTATGCAAGAAATTGTCTCTTTTTAGATGCTTCACTGATTCAACACTCACTTCTCTACTGACTTTTCTATTTTTACAGCTGCATTATGAAATTTATTGGGATGTAGTTATAGGGTTGTTACATTACTTTCATTTTATGGTAACAAAAAAAACAGTAGAGACATATATTATGTTTTTAGCACTATTGACATTTTGTCTTGATCATTAGAAGAATAGTTAAATAGCATTTTGAGAAATACGCTTATTCAGTTTCTTGCCAAGAGTGAGATGAGAAGATCAATACCACCAATATGGGAAATATGAAGCTAGGGTCAGGACATGGTTAGCTTAGCTTAGCATAAATACTGGAAACAGGGGTAAATAGCTAGCCTGGCTCTGTCCAAAACAAATATAATCCACTTACGATTTCAAAGACCAGAGGAAAACAAGCAGTAAGAGCTGATCTGAGCTCTCCTGTCCATCTGCTGTCTATGAGAGCCGGCTGTCAATCACTCGCGAACTCCGACCAAACGGTCAAACTGGCTCCAGCTTCATATTTAGCATACAAACATGAGAGTGGTATCGATCGTCTCATTAAACTCTCAGCAAGAAAGCGAATAAGCCTATTTCCCAAAATGTCTAACTACTCCTTTAAGTAAGATATTTTGCCTGAAAACAATGGCATTGACATATAAAGTCAGGCCATGTATAAGGTTTTGTCCTACAGATGGGAAAGGAGCACCATCGCCTCCATCACCATAATACCCATTAACTAAATCAACATAGAAAACCCTGCTCAAAAACTGACACTATATGCAGTCTCTCTTGTATTGAAAACCTTTGGGAGCTTTTCGTAAAGAGTAAAAAAAAACATCTTAAGTGTTATGTTTTGGTCTCTAATGGTGTGCCAAGTCTTTTGTTCATGTTTGGATAGCAAAAAAAAAACTTTTTTTCCCAAAGATAAATCACCAATGTGGTGAGAATGAGAAATGGACCACCTCAAGATGAGCCTCCCAAACAGGTTTTTAATGTGGCTGTTAATGTGCATCCACTTATCTGCATATACAATACTGTAGATGTGTGGAGGCAGTAAACAGATGGGAAGGAAACTGTTTCTGACTGTGAGTTTGAACAAGGCTCGTTGAAATGCTACTTTCAGTTTCTCATCCACCTCGCAAATTGTCTTTATTTCAGCCATAGTGGGACATGGATTCTGATTTCTCGCCCTCTTCTAATGCGACTAATCTCATCAGTTCATCAGCATCCGATGGAAACAAAACCTAACACAGGAGCAGCGGCAGCCTGCGGTACCTGTAGGCGAGCACTGACAGTTGATTATAATTGGGTTGCCTCTACCATGTCCAAGCTTTCACATCCCATCAAGAGGAATGGCCTGGGAGAGAGTTAATGCTGCTTCACTGTAAGAGCTGTGGGAGAACAGTGCACCCTCCCAATATACGACAGGAAGAATGGTCTGTATACAAATAAAATACACTTAGTTTAGGGACTGTGCATCACATACAAGCAGCCAATTCAAGCATTCAGCAGTAGGCAGGAAATCACACAGGAAATGTCTAACCTCACTCACACATTCTATGAGCAAAAATAGCACCTTTATGTCCCAAATCAATAAAAACACAGCATAACAAACTATGAACACACACTCAACATCAACATCTGGTCAGATGACTTCTTGAAGAGTCCTGCTTGAAGAGCCGGGGGTGAGAGTTCATTAATGTAGTGGTTCTCAACCCCCTAAGGCAGGGGTCAGAAACCTTTAATATCAAAAGAGCCATTTTAGGCACAAAAAAAACAAAAAAACAATCTGTCTGGAGCCGCAAAACATTTGAGCATTGTGATGAAGGTAACACAGTTTATAGTCTAAGTATATAGTATATAAGTCTAATGCAGTGAGGGCCAAAGAGCAAATGTACTACGGAGTATTCGGGCCACATTGAGGGAAAAAACATCTGAGATTTTCAGAATGAAGTCATAATATTACAAGAAAAAAAGTAGTAACATTACGAGAATAAAGTCATAAGTTTACAAGGAAAAAAGAAAATAACACGTAAAATTACTACTTTATAATATTACAACTTTATTCTCGTAATATTATGACTTCATTCTTGAAATCTCAGATTTATTTTTTTTCCTCAGTGTGGCCCTAATACTCCATCGGACCGTCGTACCATAGACCTACAACAATGATAAATCAAATGAAAATGTAAAACAAAAAAGAGTTATTCATTTCCATTTTTATAAATCCACAGGGAGCCACTGGAGAGGAGCTAAAGAGCTGCATGTGACTCCGGAGCCGCATGTTGCAGACCCCTGCCCTAAGGGGTCTGAATTGGTCACAAGATCACTAAAAAATCTCCTTCTAATCTCCAAATGATTTTTGCACATAACTTTAGTCCCTTAACTTAAAATAACATAATTATTTTGGCCACTTAGAGCAGCGGAAACAAGTGATAACACAATATTGCAACCAGTTCTCATTCCCAGCACTTTCCCGGCACCCTATAGCGCCTGTATGAGACACAGCAGGCTTTGCATTAACTACAGTATAAACCCATCCACGGCAAGGGTGGGTGAGAGGGGAGCTAAATGGATCCAACAAAAACAAGGCTTTCATCCAGGAGACCGCTGTTTGTGTCCCGTGCGTCACGTTACAATCAGCTGTTCATTCCGTTTTATTTTGACTTTACAAACGTAGTAGTTTTA